>PVKU01004091.1:0-157065 GCA_004027475.1 Anoura caudifer
TCCTCTAGGACTTTAATGGTGTCACAGCTTATATTTAAATCTTTTATCCACCTTGAATTTATTTTTGTGTATGGTGTAAGTTGGTGTTCAAGTTTCATTTTTTTGCACGTAGCTGTCCAGTTCTCCCAACACCACTTGTTGAAGAGGCTACTTTTACTCCATTTTATGTTGCTGCCTCCTTTGTCAAATATTAATTGACTGTAGAGAATTGGGTTTACTTCTGGGCTCTCTATTCTATTCCACTGGTCCATGTGCCTGTTTTTGTGCCAGTACCAGGCTGCTTTGATTACAGTGGCCTTGTAATACAGTTTGGTGTCAGGTATTGTAATCCCTCCTACTTGGCTCTTCTTTCTCAAAATTGCTGCAGCTATTCGAGGTCATTTATGGCTCCATATAAATTTTTGAAGTGTTTGTTCTATGTCTGTGAAATATGCCATTGGTAATTTAATAGGTATTGCATTGAATCTGTAAATTGCTTTGGGTAGTATGGACATTTTGATAATGTTAATTCTTCTGATCCATGAACACGGTATATGTTTCCATTTGTTTGTGTCTTCCTTGATTTCTTTCTTCAGTGTTGTGTAGTTTTCTGCGTACAGGTCTTTTACCTCTTTGGTGAGGTTTATTCCTAGGTATTTTATTTTTCTTTTTGCTACATTGAATGGGATTTTTTTCTTGATTTCTGCTTCTGCTGTTTCATTGTTGGTACACATAAATGCCTTTGATTTCTGGATATTGACTTTGTATCTGGCTGTTTGGCCAAATTCATTTACTAGGTTGAGCAGCTCTTTGGCCGAGTCCATAGGATTTTCTATGTACACTATCATGTCATCTGCAAATAATGATAGTTTTGTTTCCTCCTTTCCAATTTGGATGCCTTCTATTTCCTTTTCTTGTCTAATCGCTGTGGCCAATACTTCCAATACTATATTGAATAGAAGTGGTGAAAGTGGACAACCTTGTCTTGTTCCTGATCTTAGTGGAAAAGATTTTAGTTTTTGCCCGTTGTGTATGATGTTGGCTATAGGTCTCTCATATGTGGCCTTTATTATGTTGAGGAATGCTTCCTCAATTCCCACTTTGCTGAGTGTTTTTATCATAAATGGGTGCTGTACCTTATCAAATGCTTTTTCCGCATCTATTGATATGACCATGCGATTTTTGTCTTTGCTTTTGTTTATGTGATGTATTACATTTACTGATTTGCGAATGTTGAACCATCCTTGCATCCCTGGGATGAATCCCTCTTGATCATGATGTGTGATATTTTTAGTGTATTGTTGGATGTGGTTTGCCAATATTTTGTTGAGGATTTTAGCTTCTATGTTCATCAGTGATATGGGCCTGAAGTTTTCTTTCTTTGTTGTGTCTTTATCTGGTTTGGGGGTTAGAATGATGCTGGCTTCATAAAAAGAGTTTGGTAGTCTTCCATCATTTTGGATTTTTTCGAAAAGTTTGTGCATATTTTTGTTTTATAAATTCAGAGTTTCCACTGATACAGATTCAGCAAAAACACTGGCACTGCTAACTAGGCAGGGCTTCCCAGATGTTGGCTGTTACCATTCATATATAACTATAGATATAAATCATCATTATATCTTATTACCTAATATATAATTCTCTGCTCATATATTTTTCAGTTTTTTTTCTCATTGAGATGTTTTGGTGTTCACTCTTCGTGACAAGTGCGTTTTCCTCATGAAGGCGGTGGCTGGGGAATGGTCGCAGGGTGGACTGTGGGTCCCTGGGGATGGTGGCAGTGAGTGGGGGGCTGCCTGTGATGTGGTGAGTATCTAGGCACCACAGGCACCTAGATGCTCTTTCCCTCAAGAACCTGGATGGAAACCCAGGCTTTTCGAGTGCACATGGCGGATATGCCCCCGGTGTGGGAGGGCCCCTGCCCCCGCCCCGGTGTGAGGGGGTGAAGGCTGCCTGGCTGACATTCCTGGATGCCAGGCTCTGGAAAGACTGAGTGGAGGGTGAGAGCTTAGGCTGGGTTTTCTCGCACCGTGGGCTCCTGTTGCCAGAGGTTATCCGACTTGGCAGTAGAGTCCTCTGGGACTTCTGCCAGATGCGCATTTGCCCTCATGGTTCCTGCCTGGCACATCCTTTCTCAACCTGGAACATTCCCACTCATTCTTCATGGCCCAGTTCAGTGCCCAGCTATTGGCTCAGCCATTTCTGTGTGTGCATCTATTCCATATTAGACACTGTGCTAGGCTCTGGGGAAGGAGCAGTGAGTGAGACAGGCAAAGTTCCTGGCTATGGGCAGCTGATACTGTGGTGGAGGAGTTGGGCAGTGAGCAGGTGGACACATGAGATTATTTCAGAGTGGGGAACAATACTGTGAAGAAAGTGCCTTGGGGTGGTGTGGGGGGAGGGGGCTTTAGAGCAGGTGGTCCAGGAGCCCCTCTGAGGGGGCGGGCATTGCAACCCACCATGGAGGATGTGAGGATGGACCTTGGGAAGCCGAGGGAAAAGCATGTGTTGGAGTGAACTCCAGTGACGCTTCCTTTGTCTCTTCTGGTGAGTTAATTGGTTTTAATTTAGTTCCTAATCCTCTTTCTTCATCTCTCTGAAATACAAAGCACACTGCACTGTAACTTGGGTGTGGACATAGTTCTTCCCATCCCTCACCCTTTGCAGACTCTCTTCACCTTTCAAGAACATTTTGTCTGAAATGAAGGCAGTTAATGGCGCCCACAAACCTTTATTAAGCTCCTGGTGAACAGGGCCAGACACTACCCTATGTGCTTTGCCCGTGTTTCCTCATTCACCATGCACAGCAGCCTCATGAGATCGATGCCACCCTACTTCTCATTTTTCAGATGAGAAAACTGAGGCACAGGCTAAATAACTTACTGGGAAGTGGCTGAGCTGGGGCTCTGAGCCAGGCAGTCTGACCATGAACCTGCCCCTTGACCAGCATACCATCTAGCTTCCTAGTGCTTGTGGCATGCAGGAGTGGGTCTGACCTGAGGAGGCTTTGTCCCCCAAGTGTGTGGGCCGCAGCTTTGTCTGCATTCAGCCCCAGGGGCCAACGGCCTGATGGCTGGGGATGCTGGGCTCTGGCTGCTACCAGGGCGACGGCAGGCAGAGTGGGCATGGCTGCTGCCTCATGAGCCTTCCTGTGTCCTGGCTGTTGAGGGTAAATGAGCATGCTAGGAACACCAGGAAGAAGTCATAAAACAACAAGTTCCACCATGAGAAAGGACTCAGGGGCAATCAGGGGCCAGGCTCGGGGTGCCCTGGCCTGCGGGCCTTTCCCAGGTGCTCTCCAGACTGCTCGAGTAGGTACAGGCCCAGGGGGGGGAGTCAGTTCGCTTGGCAGGTCAAGGATCTTGCTTCTCATTCTGCATCCTGTCTGGGACTCAGGGAAGTCTCCTTGCTCTCTGAGCCAAGCCTCAGTCAATGCTGATGATGCCAACGCTGGCCTCACGGGGAGTTTGAGAATCACAGGAGATGATGGGATGCTACAGAAATGGTAGCCGTTTTGTGTTAGATCATGGACGGGTTTTCTGGGATGTGTTTCTGAATCATCTGAAGGTTTCCTTTATTGTCTCTTCACCTTGATAGCCCCAGTCAGTGAGACTTGGCTGCATTTTGCTGTTTCCTAGTTAGGCTCAAATTTTCTTAACAGGCAGCTCTGCTTTTCATAGAGCCTCATTAGAGCCTGGACATGGGCCCGAGAGCAGGACGTGAGGTGTGGCCTAAGCCTTCTGGAGCCACTTGGTCTCCATAGTGGAATTCCAGCTGTCTGACCTTCTCTCCCCTCCCTTAACTCCGCGGTTAGGGGACCATCATTACCAACTATGACAGCATTTCAAGGGACTGCCCCCAAAGGGTGCTTCGTTAATGAAGACATTTCTGGAAGTTTCTTTTCTCACTGACTCTGTGTTCAGCAAGTTCCCTGCTGCTTTAACCCCCATCTGATGTGAACATACAATGCCCAGCTGCCGGCATGTTGGATGTAGATTATTTAAGAACAACTAGAAACTCTGCAAGTGTACTCTTCAAGATCTGTCTGAGCATCACACATCATTAAACAGATTGTCCACCCAGGAGGTGAAATTTCATGGATTCCCCAAGACATGGTTTGATTCGTTAATTATTTCAGTCATTGACAAACATTTATCAAGCACTGCTATGTGCGAGGCACCTTATAGACACGAGAGACAGAGGTGCATGTGATTGGAGAGGTTCCCGCTCACCGGGGTGTGAAATCTCAGTTGGGATGCAGACAAAAAACCACATATTCAGGTAAATTAGAATTTCTGATGGAGCCGAGTGCAATTGAGAAGGCATCGTGGTGATGAGCCAGGTGTGCCAGCATGATGCACCTCTTCCATGGGCACAGGATTGAAATAAGAGTGGTCAGGAAGGCCTCGCTGAAGAGCTGAGGGTCGAGTGGAGGCAGCTGAGTTAAATCTGGAGAAAGGCATTCTAGGTAGAGGGGGAAGTAAGTGTGGAGGCCCAGAGGTGGGAATGAACTTGACAGGTTTGAGGAATAAAATGTTGTGTGTCTGGAGTATGTTAAGTAGGCAGAAGCATGGTGGCATAGGTAGGCAGGGCTTTGTAGCCAGTGTAAAGAATTAAATTTTGTTTGAAATTAGAGATCACCTTCTCTGCTCTTCAAGTTCAAGTGTGACAGGTAGAAACCATAGAGTGATCTTGCTTGGAGTCTTTGTGACCCTGTGTTCCCTACCTCTCTACTGGAGACAGTCCTTGCCATGTGTAGGCTCTGTCCACTGGCTAGACAGACTGGCCTTGTCTCCTGTCGGGTTGGAGTGCATGGGGGAAGGGCAGGGAGTAGCTGCTGAGCCCTACTCCTTGGCTTCTCTGAGTCCTCTAAGAGCAGGAAACAGGCTGGTTCTTGCCTTGTTCCTTGATCTGGAAAAGTCTTTCTGGAGGCTTCACATCCAGGGGCTTTACCCACCTCTCAGGGAGATGGTAAAGTAGGTGGGGCAGGTTCCGAAGAATCATGGTCAGGAACTTCCTCTGGCCTTTGCCTATCTTCCAGCACAGGCTAGCCTGCCTCAGACCAGCTTGTGGCTGCTCCATGTTAATCTTTCATTTCATCCTTAAATGGACCTGCTTGGCTACTTCAAAGACTGCCCACTGTTGGTGAATTCGATCCACACCGCCTAGCCTGGCCTCCAAGGCCCTTTACAATTTAGTCCTACTTACCGTGCCATTCTTCTCCCTCTCTTCCTGCACAGATTTTATCTCACACCAGGCTCATTTACGTGCAATCCCTAAATACTGCTTGTCCTTTTGGGACTCATGCATTTGTGCATGCCACCCCCCACCCCCATCTCCTAGCATGCCTTTCTATTGTCCTAACACCCCAGGTGCACCTTGAATTTCCAGACCGGCCCCTCCAGGAAGTCTTTCTTGATTGCTTTAGTTCATGAAGATCTTTCATATACCTCTGAGAAGCTCAAGTGCTTACAGTTTTCAGTTGTAATAATGCACAAGTAGTTATTTTTTTCTTTTTGACTCCCCCAGTATGGCATCAGCTCCTGGAAGAAGCAGGTGCTTTATTGGTGATGTTGATAAAAATATCAGGGGTGCTAAAAACCTGTGAGCAAGCTGGAAATCACATGCACCTCTTTCAGGTAAGGGTGGGAGTCTACTCTTGAAGAAACTGTCCAGAAAGAGGGTGCAGCATCATGTCAATTTCCAGTCCATTCAGGTCAGCTCTCCAGAAAATTTCCAAAATGAGCCCCTTCCTGATATATCTCCTCAGAACTCCAGCCCTGAGGAATGACGTTTTATCTTACTCACAGCCTCGAATTAGCTTCCATCGCTTTGTAGAATGCAAGGACATCTTGCTCTTGGACCTGCTGATGGGGAAACTCCCCCCAGGCTTGGTGTCAGAGGTGCCCTTTTTGTCTGAGGAGGAAGGTCGGTTCTGGAGGTGGCTGGGCCTGGTCACAGGGACTGTCTTGTTTCTGGCATCGATTTGATGAACGTTCTTGTCTCGGACCTCAGGGAGCTTTCCCTGCCCTTGAATTTGGTAATGAGTCTGTTTTTCGTTCCTAGGAGACTGTGTGACACATGTAAGCACATGCACTCATCTTGAGCAAGAGGAGGGCCTGTCCTGTCCCACACGCCCTCACCAACACACTCTCGCGGCCCAGGGCATTTAACCCGGCTGCCTGCCCGCAGAGCTGCCAGCCCGCTTTTCCTGAGAAATGGCCAGACCTGGCCAGGCACGAGGGTGCCCGCTCTTTCCTCCTCACTTGTGTCCTGTTTCTCTGTTGGTGAACATCATTTCAATGAGCACACCCAGGTTGGTGACCTACCCTTGTGGGCTTAGAGCTAGTAAAACCGTCCAAATCAGCATCCTCAAATATTCATCCTAGCATAAGTGTTTCTGTAGTAATTTATATTAGTAGGGTAGGGGTGGTTAATTTGGAGTATTTTTTTTTTGGTGGCCAAGTGGTTCCTTTGTATCCACAGATTATATGTATTTTCTCAAAGGGACATTATGATATACTCAAGAAAATTAGATGTTATCCTGTCTTTATTGATAAATGCAAAAAAAAAAAATAAAGAAAAAGAAAATAAAAGAAAAACAACCCTAGAAATGGAACTCTTACCCTAGGAGAAATTTAGATGGACAAAAATGAGATACTTGAGGAACAGAAATGTTTCCTAAATTTTATAGCACCTGAGTTCTTGCTATAACAGCTGGACTGAAGGCCAAGGTCGCTCTCTTTCAAGAATGGCTAGTTCTGCAATGTAAAGAATCTAGGATTGAAAGATGCTGCTCCAGGCAATATTTAGTGTTTTCTGTTTTTTTTTTTTTTAATTACTTTTCTTATTATAATGTAGGAGATTTATCGGAAATTTAGAAAATAGAGACAACTGTTGATTTTTTTTTCTGAGACTCTTCCAGGCTCATTAAGAGAACTTGACCTTGGAGCCATCTTTGGACATGATGGCCAAAGATTGCAGCTTCTTCAGGACCGTTTTCTGGCCCTGTGCAGCTGTCTGGGGCTGTACAATAAAGCGGTCTGTTTACATAGATCCTTTGACATCCCACGGCCTGTGTCCTCTGAAGTTCGTGGCCCCGGCCTATCTATCCATGAAAGTGCAGCCTGGTCTAGAACGCGGAATCTCTGGAATGGTGATGCCCAGTCCACAAAGAAGTGATCTCTCCTTAGAAGACACATCAACATTTCTCCAAGTGCTTCTGTTCCCTGGCAGTGCACCGACTGCCACTGTTTTTCTTTATGCTCAGTAACGCCTGAACAGGAGCGTGTCATTTCTGTGGATTTTCTCATTTTGTGTCCTTCGATTTATCTCCCACATGCAGCTTCCACTTTGTTTAGAACTGGAAGCGATTCATCTCATTTGAGGAACAGATGCCACCATTTGTTTCTCTGATTCAATGAGAAAAGCCAACCTGTTTTTATTGAAATAACAGGGACATGGTAATTTTGTGAGTGTGGACTCAAGTGATTTTGAATCCTTGCACCTTCAGTGTCTTCCACACTGTTTAGCATGTAGTAGGTGCTCTAACAGAGCTAATTGAGTTAAGCACTAATGCAAACTTACTGGTTTATTTCCTTGTACAGGGCAGCCACACCACGTAATTCTGGGGACACCTTTCCCCACCCCGTCCCACCTGTGTGTCTGAATACAGCAGCCTTGTCTAGAAGTGACAGTCAGTGCAGGGATGAGGTGTGAACAGCTCCTTGACTCTTGGCTTAGTCTCCCCAGTCTCTGGCGTGGCACCGAGTCAGAGTGTTCGGGAGCTGCTCATACGCCCCCACTGTCCACCCTGGTATGACCCAGGGGTCTCTGCCGGCCTCAGGGCATCATCTCTGCTCGAGCTCATCCTGTATCATAGACTTTGTCTATGTTCTGTCCGTGCCAGTGCTGCTTCCACCACACAGCACTCAGCTCCAACCCAATCACCTCTAGTTTCTCTGTGATCTTCCCCTGAAAAATTCACAAGGACCTCTGCAGGTATCTGCTTGCATGTGGGTTTCTGCTCAGAGCCAGCCATGTGTGAAACTCCTTCTTGATAGTGAAGCCTCATCTTACCCAGTGATTTCTCTATCAGAAGAGTTGCTCTCAGATTGCAGTTTCCCTCCTTCTGCATGGCAAGCTCAATGGAGAAGCCCCAGACCATTAAATGGGGGGGGGGGGAGCACGAGGAGATACTAGTGACTAAACAACTTTCAGACTTATTTCTTGTTTATTGAATAGTCTCTTGAAACAAGGGTTAATGCACTTACTGGCGGATGTGAAGTTGTGGGAGGTGTATGTTAATGATGAATTTCTTCTGTAGATGCCAAGCTGTTTTATATGGCAGTCATGTAATTTGTATAGTTATTATGATCTCATAGATAAAATGAAATGCATGCAAACTTCCTGTTGGCTTTAGGTGTCTGGGTCCACTGTGTCATCCATGACAGATGTCTGCTGTAGTTCCTGCAGGCCATTATTTTATGGGTTATGGGTTCTGGTCCCCATCGTTTATGATTACCTCCTTGAGGACCAGGACAGTCTCTTTCTGTAAACATTCCCAGCGGTGATAATTATGCCAGGATATAATTCTGTTCAATAAGTACTTGTTGATTCAATAAATACATCAGAAGTCTTAGGCTGGTGGGTCAGAACATCTTTGGGTGGTTAAATAGGAAGATACCATGGGAGCAGGGGTTACTGAGATTCTTCAGCATTTAATATATTTGGAGAATCGGAGGGAAGGCGTAAAGGGCACAGTGCCTCTCAGTTTCCCAAAGGGGAGAAGGACTCATGATATTAGTAAGCATTAAAAGGTGTGCATGCAGCTACATAAACTGTGATGCATGAGTTACTGGTTGTGCTAGTTTCATGGTCCTATAAAATCACATTTCCTCCTCCTGTCAGAGGGAGAGCTGTGAGCACCGGGCAGGGCAGGATCGCCACAGTGTCTGAACAAGAGGAGGCACAACTGAGCACCAGGGAGCAGGGACGGTCAGGGACCATGGACAGTCACAGAAGTTCCTCAGATCCCCTCATGTGACCAGAATGGTGTCTTAAATTACAACAGGAGAATAGATTAATTAGTCTGTGAATTCTAAGCTATGGAGAAAGGTGGTGGTTCAGATTCTGGGGCTGCAGGAATGAGGGACAAGGAATGACCTGGTGTGGATCACATCTGCACACTCACTCATGGAAGTGGATTCCACCATTCCGTGCTACCTCCAGGCCGAACTCTGGCCACTCTTTGTCATTACCTTTATTAAGGCTCCATGAAGCAGCTCTTTCTTTCACGTGCCCTGTTAGGCCAGCATGGCCCCTGTCTCCTAGGAGACTCACTTGGTATTCTGAAAGCAGATACCTTAGTTTGATGCAGGCAGCCCGGTGTGGGCAGGCTGCCCTGGAAACAAAACCCTCTGCAAGGAAGGATCCTTCTTGATTAGTTACTGTGGGTCTCCGGGAGAGTTCTCTCACCCCTCTGGCTTCACATTCATCTCCGTTGGTGAAAATAACCTCTTTATTGTCCTTAAAATAAGGCATTAATGTCAAACACCCAAATCTTTGAGGAAAGATGTTCTGGAAGGTGATAGTGAGGCAGGGTTATGATGAAAAATGGGCGCATTATCCTGTGTGGGGTGCAAAGTCTGCTGTGAATGTTTTAAAATTTGGCCTCATTTCTCCTCACTTCCTGGCTGAATGAACTCATCATACAAAGATTTGGGAATTGAACACGTATCTGAGAAAGCCCTTTAAGGCAATGGAGGTCTAGTTTGGTGGTGATTTTAATTTGAAAAAGAAAGATCATTTTTGTATATTATTTTATCTGGGATATAAAAAGGGAACAGATAGATTTATGCTTTTATCTTCAAGTGCTCCAAATTATGTGTGACACTTTTTCAAAAAGCTCAGCTCCAAAAGCAAAAAACACCCTCTTCACATACATGTGATTTGACAGCATTCTTGGCCCAGGATTGAGGAAGATCTGTCATTTTGTGCTGTAATTCACCAGTTGTGGCCATTTGTTCAATGGCCTTCATTGTACGTTACCAAAACAAAATGAAGGGAAAACAACATTCTCATTATGCAAATCATGTAACTTGTATGTTTATTAATCTAATCCTTCCATGGAGGAATCAATATCCACTTCTGAATGAGGGTGCTAATCACTGTGTCCCCCTCTCAGACATTGCTGGGAGAAAATGTTCTCAGTTTTTCAAGGGACTCACCTCAGCAGGTTGATCTCTTTATGTGCCTCCCCTATGTCAGCAGGATTTTGCAGTGCTTGTGTGGACTTGGATGTGGCACTTGTTCAGAGGGATTTTAAATGCCTCTTCACGTGGTTGTTATTGAACCACATCTAAGCAACAATCCAACGATCCTCTGAGTGTGTTTTGACCCTGCTAGGTATTTGGGAGGATCAGAATCCACCCTAGAGGTGCCAGAGTGGGTGTAGGGACAGCTGCCCTCATAGACCTGGCTCCTTTCTGTGGCTGAGGTCTCATTGCATCCATCCAGGGTTTGGTTGTCAGACAGAGCAGTCTGAGGTTGAAGACTGCACTGTACTAGCAGAGACCAATATGATCCTGTTTTCTCCTGTGAAGATTTATCTTCGTTGTTCTTACTCTTTCCTTGAATACAGTGTATGGACTCAGATTTTGTTTTTCCTACTCCTTCTCCCCCATCTCAAATAATATGTCTTCTTTTCTTGCTTGTGACATCCTTATGCACTGTGTTCTTTACAATTATGGAGCATGATATGTGTTTGCATTAATCCACACACAAATGTCTATGTTAGCTGGGAGAGAAAAATGGGTAAGGGGACTTTTACTACAGTCATAATAGAGTTCTAAAACCCCATCTAACAAAACAGGACAAAATAAAACACAATGACCTCTTGATCCCCGCTGTACTCCCTAATTGCATTGCTGTTGTGAGGTTGGTATCAGTTGTGTGGTAGTGATACCGATTTCTCCTACTACTGAGAACTGTCCGTGGTGCTGAGAAGCTTACACTAAAGCTATTCTTGAACAGGAACACAGCCTCAGGTGGAATGAAACCTTTTTTGCTCCTTGAACTTAAAACTTTAGGTTCCCATGGCTGAGTTTTGTCATACTGAAGAAAGTAGTGAATTGAGCAAAAATATTTTACTGGTTCAAGTAAAATAATGGTTTTAGCTTTCAGTACATTGATATTTTGGGCCCAGGTTCCCTTTGTCCCAGCTGCTGGGAGAGTTTCCCACTTCTGGGCTGTTTTTAGTAGACACAGCCCATGTTTGCATTTTTCATTTCTTGTAGCTGCCCCAGAGGATCACAGCGAGCATGCAGGGAATCGACAATTATTTTTAATGAGAGGTGTACTCTCATTCTGCATTCTCTGCACTGCTTTTTAGTGGAATCAGGGGGTTTGGGTTGTGCTTCTGGTGCTGTTTGCAGTGACAGTGAATTCCATAATCACTTTCTGGCAGGACCAAATGGGCTTTAGTTTTGAGTTTTATTTCAGAAGCATGCCTTATCTTGCTAAGCAAACCAACTACTCGTGACTTTTGAGGAAAACACAAATCCTCTAATATTTGTCTTTGGTTTGAATGAAGGTGAAAAACATGGTAAGGTGCAAAGGGATTTAAAAAGTCAATTTTTTTGACTTCTCTCTTCCCAGAACTTGGACGCATGGGTTTGAAGGTATCCTGGATTCGTAGGCTACTAGTGCTCTAGAGATTCTCAGAAGAGAAGGGAAGGCTTTCTTTTCCACCCACATAGCTGTTCTACTTTGATAGCAGCACCAGGATGAAAAGTGACATTCAATTTTATATATATTTATGACTCATAGCTGGGCCCTCAGAGGGCTAACAGTGCGAGAAAACAGACATAGCATAAATCATTGCCCAGGTACTAAGGATGCCACATAAGCAAAGAGTGAAGCTCTATATTTGCATCCAAAGTGCTAGTCATAATGATATAAACACCATCGTAAGCACTATGTCCTGGGAATTTTGTTTTCCTTATGAACTGGGAATTATTATGTAAGTACTGGGTAGGGTATGTCAACCACGCATACTGTAGTCTCTGTTATTAGATGTCTGCTAGGTACATGCAAATTAAAAAGGGTGAAGTCTTTAAAAGTATTACGTTTTAAACCTTGACCTCAAGTCCACTTTTATTCTGTTCCCAAGTGGCAGTAGGCTGTGGCCAACCCAGGTGGGAGAAAGAATAACTAAATCACTTTGGACTTAACAAGGCCCACCCTTTCAAAATGACAGCTTCATAATAACTTTGTAGAACATTTAATTTTTAATTTTTTCCTGTGCAACAGTAAGCCAGCAGAATTGATACAAAAATATATTTCCTTGGCAGAAAGTTCATCTAACAAGAACACCATTGTTGTGATAAGAACACAGATGGCACGTGGTGGTGAGATCATGTGCTGCAAGTGTAGGTCATTACATAAGGGTTTGTTTATACAGAACAAGTTCAAGGTTCTCCATTGGTTGGTGGCCTAAAACATGCAATTATTTCAGTGTCTGAAGTTATTGTAACCTCTAGAACTAGAAAACATATGTGCATATTTACTGCATGAAAAAGTTATAGGACTTACCAAAGGAAACTAATATAAATGGATGAGGCAAATCAATGGATTCTGCAGGCAGCATTTCATACAAACCAGAAATGACGTGCTGCAGTAGGATTAAGATTTCCAGTGGAGGCCTAAAATGTACATGCAGGACCAGATGCAGCATGAACGGGCTAAACCCATTTTTTTTTTGTCTCCACACAGATCAAGGGGAAGAGGCTCACCAAAATGAGGCTTGGTGAATATCCAAGTGAGGACTAGATTTCAGAGAGTGTTGGCGGGAAAGCACATTAGCAGGATCAGTAAAGCTCTCTTACATTTCTCTGTATTTCTTGTCACTAAAAGAAGGAAAAAGGAAAAGAGGTGACAGATGTCCTGCAAAATTGAATACTTAGTAAAAAGTACTGTGACAACGCTGTGTTCACCCCTGCGAAGGCAGAGACATGAACTTGGGGCAACAGTGAATGTGTGTATTGTGAGAAGTCACTTTTAAAAAATTCTACATTGTGCTGGTGCGCTTAGGGTAAGCAGAAATGGAGTGGATCGTGCGTGGACTCTGACTGTGGGGAGCATCCTGTGAAACAAGAACGGTATGTAAATTGGAAGGAGGGTGCTGTCCTGTTGTAGAATAAGGACCGAGGAGGGAGAGGGGATCTAGTCCCTGGCCTGTGACCTTTCTAAAAGGTTTAAGAGTCCTGGGCAGGGTGGGTCTGATTCTAGAATGGGCCAGAGGTGGGGGTATGTGACTTGGCTGTGAGCAGAATGCTGGGATGACTTGGCCTTGGTGAGACTCATCTGGCATGCACCGGCAGGGTAGGTGAGTGACAGAAAAACCCGGAGAAACTGGGCGGCATTGGGAGGGTGTTTTATTAGTCCAGGTAAGAGAGGTGGAGCAGCCATAGTGGAGGTGGAGAGGAAGATACTGATGCACACAATAGTACTGACAGCACCTGGCAGCTTTCAGTGTTGGGGGCTCGTGAGTGGAGAGGGTTTGTGAGTTCAAGCCCAGGTAGTGGGGAAGATAGTGGTGCCAGGAACAGTGGTGCCAGTGGTCAGGAACAGGGAGAGCAACTTTGGGAAAAAAGCTGGAAGTTGTGGAGCTCAGGACTGTCTTTGTAACTTGTGGGGCCTGGGGCAAAATTCAATGCACAGCCTGTTCAAAAATGTTGACTTTCAAGATGTTGACAGCAGAGTAGGGCACCTCTAAGTGTGGGGCCCTGTGTGAGTGCACAGGTTGCTTACCCACAAAGTCATCCCTGATTGAATGGAAGGTGCTGGAAGGCCTGTGGACGCCGTGCTTTTCCTGGCTCTTGTGCCCTGCCCCCAGGCCTGAGGGCGCCTGTGCAAAGGCCCAGAGCAGGCCAGCATTTACCAGGCGGATGCCGCAGGGGCGGGGTCCAGACAAGAGTCACAGCCCTCGTCGGGTGGAGCTGTGCCTGTTCAAGCCTCACATGAGTGGTTCCTCAGGGCAGGTGGGGAGCCAGAAGTCTTTGGGTATTTGCCTCACTTGCAAATTTAATGAAAACTGTTAAAGCTGAAGAGGCTTTAGAAGGTTCCAGTCTGTTTGCACCCCCCACCCCCCCGCCAAGCATATTGCTTGAAGATTCCTTGGGCATTTGTGCATTGAAGGGAGAAGACACTAACCTTTTGTGTGTGGGTGGGGGTGAGGTTGTCTGTCATGTCTGTGTCAGACACATTCTTCTGGAGAGTGTTTATGAGCGCTCCCTTATTTAATCCTGGGATGTGGACAGCATCACTCATTTTCCACCTAAGAAAGCTGAGCATCAGAGAGGCCAGAGGCTCTGAAACCCCACAGCCCCCAGTGGCTGGGTCTGTCTCTCCCTGGGGTGCTGCCCTCTTCGCTGGCCGTGGAATCACAGGTAGTCAGGCTGCTCCCAATTGTTTAAAGAACTTGTAGCAGAACTAATGTTAACACTGCCTTCTGAGGGAATACACTGGTTTTTTAATGCAGGGTCGAGAGGTGAGGCAGGGTGGAGACTGTTCTGGGGTTAAAATTATGGTCAGGTGGAGCCCATCTCTAACAGACTGGCCTAGGAGGTCCTGTTTTTGTCTCATTGGGTAGATTCTTGGGCCTTTGGGTCAGCTGAGAAATCATGTTCCAGTTTAAGGACTGTGACCAGCCAGCAGGCTGGAGGGAGCCCCAGGGCCTCTGGTCCTGCAGACATCATGGGGTGTGGGGGGGCTCTGCCCGCAGGGCCTTTTCCTCAATGGACTTTTATTGGGTTCAGTTTGCACAGGAATATAGGTAAAGCTCATCAATCATTGTCAGGCAGTACGGATAAAACAATGGATAGCATACAAAGAACTACAAGGGCTTATTCTGAGTCAGGGTCTGTTAGCTAAAGGGCTACAAAACTTTGGGAAATAAACTCATATCCTGCTTGGACCTTTATCAGAAAACTGAGGGCATTCTTAGCAAAGCAGGTTTCACAGGATTTTATGTATTCTTTCTTAGGCCTGATCCCCCCAGGGAACCTGCCCTTTCTAGCGCAGGGCTGCACTGCCCTCTGTCATTTTTTCAGGCTTAAGTCAGGCAGGGGACGTAAGGCAGCCAAGAGATTAGGAGACTTCTTGCAGACAGAATGAGGACTGAGGCTATGTTAAAGCTGAGGGGCAAGGATCCATAACCCCCTTTTGCTGTAGCCCCCCAAGTCCTTCCTTGAGGGCCCCCCATGACTGTGCCTGTCTTAGGTCATCCCTTCCTTGAGGAATCTTGCCTGTCATTGGCTAACCGGCCAGGCTCAGGGCCAAGCAGGGTGAATTAAAAGAGGGCAGAGGAGGTGCCCCTGCCAGGGAGGTAAGCTTTGTCTCCTTAGTGGCTTAAGGTCCCAAGGTCTCTCACTCAGCCTTACCCACAGCGGGTTACAGCTTCTGAAACCAGGCAGTGTGGTTCCCAGCACTGGGGTGAGAGCCACCTTCACGGCTTCTTGGCTACTCCAGTGCCCAAAGCAGGGCCTGCAGGCGGCAGATGGTTGTGAGCTCATGGAGGAGAGGTGGGCATCTGAATGGAAGAGGCTGTCTTGTGGGCACCCAGCTGACAGCTCAGTAGAACCAGATCTCAGGCCAGATCCCTGCTGCACATTGGACCTTCCTCCACAGGCACCAGCTTTTCTGAGTGGGGCCCTGCCTGACCTGAAGGAGGAACACTGGGAGGGGCTAGAAAGCAGGGCGGCTGTGCAGTTCAGGAGGTGTTTGTATAAAGTGTCTGCTGAATTTGTGAATGTCAGAACAACAGAAAACCTATTTTGGAATCTGAAACCTGTCATTGTGTTAATTCTGAATCAGCAGTTCATATTGACTGATAGGAAAATAAGTTTGTAAATATACTGCTGTTTGAAAGCTTAAAGTTCAAGGAACCTCATGAGTAAAATTAAAAAACATGCAAAAAACATGCCCGTTTTTTTTTTTTTTCCACTTGTACATTAACTTTGCTGTATTGGGATTTCTTCCGGTAGCTGTGCCGAGTAGAAGGGGGCCTTCTAGTACTCTGCTGAGTACAGGGGAGTCCCAGCTCCCCAGAGCCAGGTGTGGAGGGGCTCCAGTGGCCCCAGCAGGTGTTCAGGCATCTCAGGGGTGGCCCTTCAATGGAATTCTTTGGTGCAGTTTTTCCTGCCCCTGGGACCTGAAGAAACTACCAGGCTTCTGATCAAGTATTATTTGCAAGGACGGTGCTGGGCATTGCCTGCTCTGAGAGCGAGTGCCTCTCCACACACTCACATGAGGTTGGTGGGGCCAGTATACTTATATTTATATTTTTAACGTCAGTGCTTAAGGTCTGCTTGATATTGGAGTCTGAACCTGAATATCAGGGGAAACCAGGCATCAGGCCGCGGGGCTTTTGAGCTTAACCAGAATATATTCTGTATACCTCAGAGCAGTTCATGTTTCTGGCTGGCCTAACAGAGGGGAGTTACATTTATTTAGGGATGGTCTGCAGGCACACACTGAATCCTTGTCACTTCTCCAGCAGGTGTGGGTGGCAGGGCTCACAGATGTCTGCATGGGTGGGTCGGGATGGTATAGGGGGGCATCCCCACCTGCAGACCTTAGATACTTGGTGAGGTGGTGGCTGGGGTGATGGTGGGTGTGTCATCTATGGGGTGACTTCAAGTCTGAGGCTCCGTATGCCTGTCAAGCTTTGCTTGTGTTGTTTGCACATATCTTAGTGGGTGCTATGGATGTAATGCAATGCCAGCTTATTTAAAAACATCTCTGAATTACTAGTAGCTTTTTGTCTCTGTACATTTTAAAGATTTTTTTTATTTGGTGTTTAAAGGAGTTTCTTTGTACAAGCAAACAAAAGCACCGATTGGAGGCTCGCTGACTTAGGGAGCAGCTGTTGCCGCGCTGCTGGGCTGTGACTGGCCTGTGGGTGTGATGATGTGTCTCAGGAAGCTCTGTGATGTCCCTTCAGTGCAGATGTTGTCCCCACGTCAGGCAAGGAGGAGGATAGTTTACATTAGAAAACATTGAGAAAAATGAGGCTGACCTTCTTGTTCAAAACAAGCCTATTTATGAGAACCTACGTATAAGAATTATTGCCACCCATGTATACCCAGGATCTAATCCAGGATTGGTTGCAGCAGCCGAGAGGTGGGAGCTGCGCAGGTGCCCATCATCAGATGAAGAGATGAACAAAAAGGGGGCTGTACATACATTACAATAGCATTCAGTCTCAGAAAGGAAGGCAGTCCTGGTACATGCTACTACACGGGTAAAACTCGGAGGCCCACTAAGTGAAAAAGCCACTCACAAAAAGGACAAGCACCATATCAGTCTGCTTGTCTGAGGCACCTGGAGCAGTCAGACCCCTACAGATGGAAAGCAGATGGCGGCAGGGAGCTGGGGAGGGGGAGCTGGGAGTTACCATTTCAGGGGTGCAGAACTTGGGTTTGGGAGGATGAAGAGTTCTGGGTATCTGCACTTTGGAATGTGAAGGTATGTGGCACCGCTGAGCTGCACACTTAAAAATAGTTAAGATGGCAAATATTAGGTGCAGGGTTTTTTTTTTTTTTTTTTAAACCACAATGAATCAAACACCATCACCCTTTTCAGTCTCTAAGCCATGCTGACCTGGGCCGGTCTTTCCCGTCTTCCCTCATCTGGGCACACTCCCAGTCTTCTCTTACTGAGCCTCTCACATGCCTGCCTCCTGTGGGAAGCCCCCAGGACCCAGGTGAGTCTTACTTTGGGATCTCTCACCAACGGCAGCCTGCAGAGATCAAAGGGGAAGACTGCCTGCCTGTCTGGGCCTCCCTGGGGGTGGTGTTGCTGCTGGTCATCACTGGGCATCATTGATACTGTGTTTCTTCCTGGCCTAGTCTCTCTCTGGAGATCCAAGCACCACGTCATTTTCTGAGGCTGCATTGGTTAGCTGTGTCACAGGGTTTGGTTTAATTGCTGTGACTTTGCTCTTGATACATTTATGCAAGGTACAGCAGGGAAAAAAAGTCTTTGGTTACCTCCATCTTCCCAAAAGATAACGTGTATGTATTTTTCTGCACAATTTGAATTCTTACTGCTGATGAATGCCTGGCACCAGTTTTTGATGTGATATGTTAAGTCTGGAGGGATCTTGTGGAGCCTTGTGTATACATAATTTAAGGTAGAACACAGAATTTTAGTTCTGGAAAGGATCTCTGAAAGTTATCCTTTGAAAAGCTGCCACACAGGAGGATTTGGGATGTGGCAATAGTGGAGCCAGAACTAGGCCTCAGTCCCGATTTGTACTGTGGGCTGCTTGCATCCCTTGCTGCACCCTCTTGGAATCTATAAAACTATTTAGTGCCAGGTACTGCGCACCACCCATGTCAGAGCGTAATCTGTCAGTGGTGAGAAGTCTGCAGCCCTCTGGGGTTGCCTCCCTTTGACCCAGGAGACAGTCCTCTGACGGCACGTGCAGAAATCATATTTTGAACTTAATGATTCCAAGGAGTTTGCTCTCAGGGGACTGCTGGATCCAGTCATTTAGAAAATGGAAAATTTCTATAAGAGGAAAAAATTACCCTTGAATGAACCTTTCTTGGGACCAAATGTTTGCCCCCCTTTGGCTTGCTCTGGCCTTTATGCTGTCCCCTGTGTCTGATGCTCTTCAGAGACCTCGTAGGTTACGCCCTGTAAGGTCGAAGCTTCCGGATGCCTCCTCCTGCAGCCTCTAGTCATGCCCAGCACATAGGAGGGGCCCTTTGAGTCTGGTTGTAGCCAATGTAAGCAGACCTTTCTCAGGATTGATGAAAAAATGTGATCACAAATAGAATGTGCCTTCCTTAAGCAATGTGAATAGTGTTTTGTAACCAGACAGAATCAGCCCCTCAAGGCTTTGTGATGAGTTGAGATTTGGTCTTGGTTCTGAAGAATGGGCAGAAAATTCATGAAGACAGCTGGACAGAGGAAACATAGTTGATTGGGGGAAGGGAATGTGGAGAGATGGGGGAAAGCAAGTTGTCCCAGCTGGGTGTGGGCCACAGAGTTTCTTTTGGTGCTGTCACCTAACTCACGGTGAGCCCTGCCACTGTGCCTCACTCCCTACCTCCTGTGGCAGTGAGACCCTCACTGGCTACTCTGGCTTGAAGCATCCTACCTGATATCTGCAGTTGGTTGAGCCAAGAATGGGCTCCTGACCCGAACTGGAATGGTCAGAACCAAATTCCTAGGAATTTGAACTAGGAACTAGGAGAGAAACTTGGGTTGCTGGGTCTGTCATGTGGGCGTGGGAGCTGGGAGGGGGCCATTTGGTACCTGCTGGGAGGCAGGGAGGAGGATGGTTAGCAGAAGGAGAGGAGAGAGAGGAGAATAAATGAGTGACCTCCCAGGATGGGTCACAGTCCTGTCAGCACCCCCCCTCAGCGCTCCTGTGGCTGCGGCGACGGAGCATCTCCTCTTCTCCCTGGGCCCCCTCTGGGGCGGAGTGAGGCTGACTCTGCTACTGGCACCTAAGAGTGTTCAGGGATGGAGGGAGCCTCCCAAAGGAAGAGCTGGAGTTCTGGCTGCTTCTCCCCAGTTTGTTGGAGCGGTCCAAGGTTGACCTCCTTGGTGGCCAGGCTTAGTGGCTTGGTCCTAGTGGGCCTAGGTCAGTCTGTCACCCCTGCTGTGGCTCAGGACCCCCAATCCATCTGGACTCAGAATGATGAGAGGAGGCTGTTGGTTGGATGCGCACACATTTATTTGGTGAAGCTTGGATACCTGCGCTGCACTCTGCAGCAGATGCCCGAGTGCAGCAGGAACGTGTGGGTGGAGCCCATGAGACAAGTACTCAGACACTTGTGGACACTCTTCCACAGAGGTGTGGAAGGCACTGGAGGATCCCTTGTGTCCGAGGGAGCAGGGGGTGCACCACGGAGAAGATAACATGGGCGTGGCAGCCATAGGCACTTGCCTGCTGGACAGCAGGTGCGGGCAGCAGGGTGTATGAGGTAGGGAAGAGAAGACACCTTTGAGGAGGTGGGAAAGTCCATGGGCTCAAGCAGGTGGTATTTAAGAGAAGATGAGAGGCGATGTCCGTTCTCAGGCAGGAGCTAGACCATGAAGGCCCCGGTGGAATAGGGAGGGGGACTGCACTTCTCAGTTTGCCCGGGACAGCCGAGTTTAGCTTGGTGTGATTGTGAACAGTGCCCTCTTTCACTCTATAAGTGTCCAGGTTTGATAATAAATGGGTTCTTCATTTTACTTGTGGGCGATGAGACCCACTGCAGGATGTTACCATCAGAGAGGCAGGGTGAAATTTCAAGGTGGGAAGACAATTCAGGTGGCAGTGGAGAGGATGGTGGGTCAGGGTGCGTGACTGCAGGCCAGATGAGTGACACTGAACTTCGGTAAGGAGCAGTGATGACATTGGGGGAGAGCATATTAATGGGAAAACTGGCCAGAAGGTACAGACCATAGGACGCTATGAACCTATGATGAGGGAGCGCTCAGGGGAACTGAGTGAGAACAGGCTTGGCGGGGTGGTACTGAGGTTTCGGTTGGGCACACAGTTCAGCCACATGGGGCAGCCAGATAAAGCAGTCAGGTTTGGGGCTGGCAACAATGGTCCGGGGTCCAGAAGAGAAGACTGAGCTTGACCTGGTCATCTGGGAGTCCTTAGGCTGTGGGTGACCTTTGAAGCCACTGGTGCGGATGTGACTGTGCAGAGAGAGAGTGTGTTAAAGGAGGAGAGGATGTCAAGGACTAAGCGGCGGGGACTCCAGAGCTGAAGGGGAGGACAAGGAAAGATGGGTTTACAAGGGATACTGGGAAGGACTACAGGAGAGGCACGAGGGAGTCTAAGGGCATGGCCAGAGTAGCTGTTAGCATTAATTTAAGGTCTTGGGTCACTGAGGCACTGCATTGGGCACTTCATGAGGCTGACTCTTTAGACCTGCAGCAGCCTTGCAGGTGGGTGGCAGCAGCCACGATTTATGGGCTCAGGGTTTAAATAACATGTCCAAGGTTAGTCGTCCAAGCAGAGTGGCGGATCTGCCTTTTGTCAAAGCCTATGCTCTTTTCTATCTCACGACACCGTGGTTGTTGGAGAGAGGGTGGCACCAGAGTCCAGAAAACCCTCCTCCTTCGGGTGACCTCAGCACTGGGGCAGAAGCCAAGTTCAGGGAACTTGACCGCTGCAGGTGCAAGTCTGAGGGGTGCTGTGACCTCCTTTCTTGGCTGCCCCCTGAGCAGGCCACATGGTGGAGACCTGGATGAGGAGGCTGTTGAAAACGGAGCATGGGAAGCAATGCCAGCGATTTAATTGCAGCACGAATTGTGGCCAGAAAAGGAGCCTAGCAACAAACTCATTTTCTGTTGGGCACAAGACACTGAGGACCCACTATAATTAGTTCTGTTTTTTTCTTCTTGTTGGCAAGTGCCTCTTTATTTTTTTCTTCCTTGAGTTCACATGATGGATCAGCTTTTATCCAAGGTCCTGGTGTTAGAGTTGCCTCACGGTGCTGGTAAGTGTTTGTGGGCATCCTTAGTTTCTATGAGTATAGGTGCACACCCGTGCCTAACATTTACTCAACACCTACTGTCTGTAATGTAATGTATTGGAGCATTGTACATTTATTGTATTATTTGCTTCTTGGCACAACTCGGTGAGTTGTTAGGTAACATTACTCTCTTCATTTTTGCTGGTGGAGAAACTATGCTGAAGGAATTTAACCACTTGCCCAAGATCCATGGATAATAAGTAGTAAGTGAGGGACTTGGACCCAACCCCTCTGACTGTCCCAGCTATTCTCTAATCTTCCCTCATTGGCTGTGGGCTGGTGTCTCATCCAGTTAGAGTCTCCTTGGCCTGAATCTATTTTTTTTTTTTTTGGCTGGGGGGAGTTGGTTAAGTGTGACTATCTTTTAACACCGTAGCAAGGCTGTTTAAGAAGTAACTGGTTGAAAGATCCCAGAGGGTCAAAGCCCTTTGTGCAGAGGCCCTCCTCCCCTGTGGGAGTAGCTGAAGCCTGGGGAGCAGCTGAAGCCCCAGGAGCAGTGGACTGTGGCATGCAGGAACATCATCAGGAAGTGAGCACTCCAGACCCATCACCCAAACCTTTGTTCTTTTGCTTCCTTTGAGGTGACCTGGGCTGCTTCTGAGACTCAGGAAATTGTGATGCCATTGAACAGCCTGTGGCCTTTAGGTGCAGCTCTAGGGACCCTTCCTTCCTGCAGGGAGAGTGCTTTCTGGCTCTGCTGCCGAGTTGTGATAGGTAACTGCGCTTCCCCAGAGACCTGGAGTGAGTATCCTTTTAAAAGCCAGTGTCTTAACACTGAGAGACAGAAGCATTTCCTTTATTTGAAGCCTCTTGCTCATGGATTTTCTTTTGTCACTAGGGTGGCTCTGTGCTTTCTTGCTAACAATCCTCCAGGAGTCAATGGCCTGTGCGCAGTGGATTGGCATTGCCATCCATGCCACTTAAGACACAGCTGCCAGCCTTGTGTGACCGAAGCCTGAGGTCAGAGCCTCTGAGGTGATCACAGAGCTGTGTTACGAGCCACTTCCCCATTTCCTTCCTATATCTGTGTCATCTTGCAAACACGTATTAGCTCGCTGGCCTGTGGTGAGCAGAGCTTTAAGCCTGGCAGGCTGAGACTGCTGATTGGATTTATCTTACTAAGTAGTAAGACTTGATAAGAGTTGGAATGACAGACTTTGGGAGCTGCAGAGAACCTTGGTTCAAGCCCTTTATATTGCAGCTGAGAAAGACTGAAGAAAGGAGGTAATTTTCTTGGCTGTGTATTGAGGAGACTCAGAGGTCAAAGCTGGGGCAGCCCCCGCCTCATACCCCTGATGCTTCTGGGCTGCCACTTCAGGTGTCTGTCTCAGTGGCAAATGCTTCCAAGGTGTGTCCTGTTGGCTGGGAAAATTGAAAAACGAGATTCAAAATAGTTGGAAAGCTCTCATCAGTCTTCTGATGGACATTGGGTAGGGACCTTCTCAGGTACTCAAATGTTGAACATTGGATTTTGCCTCACTTATTTCTGTCCAGAATATATGTGGCAAATGCCTAACCACTTTCAGCCAACTGAACGAGGACCAGTTGTCATATTAGAAAACTTCCTTGCTCTTCAGGTTATTACGGAACTATTAGTGTCCTCCGACAGGCATGTAATAAATGAAGCCTCCTGAGCCTTGAAAAGCAGTAATAAGTGCCTCATCCGCACCCGGGGATGTGCTTGCTCATTCGGCAGGATCTGGGTCAGTAGGCGTCATTTTCATAAGACATTTATCTTTCTTTTTTCATATTAGATACCTTCCCCCCTCCCCCCCAAATTTCCTTTTGGCGCTGTAGGCTTTAGGGGAAAAAATAAAATGGAAGGTTATAAGAATAAAGCTGGGATCATCTTTAGGTATAAAAAAATAAATTGTAACTTCCAGGGATCCAAGCACTACACCATTTCCATTTATATCTATACTTCACCGTAATGAGGTTGAGATTCGAAATTCAATTCCAAGTTCTGTGCGATGATTGCTCATGAGGAAAGGCGCAGACAGGCTGAGGAGATGGTGCTCGGAGAGGGTGGAGGGGCGTTTGAAAAGATGGTGATGTGCACAAGTGGGAGTTACTGCCTGATGTATCGGGAGTCCCAGTTCCCAGGCCCTTCCTGTCCATCTCGATTCTGCTCTTTGGTGAGCACTCTTCTAAAGCGAGGTGTGTTTATCTGCCCTGTAGTGACACTCATGGGCCATGTAAACTCCCTCCCTTCCCCCTTCCCTCCCCCCTCCCCTCTGCACCCCTCCTTCCCTCTGCGTAGACTGAATTATGTCTCCCCAGCATTCCTATGTTGAAGCCCCAACCCCAATGCACCACCTACCGTGTTTGGAGACAGGGCTTTTAGGAGCTGATTAACATTTAATAAGTTATAAAGGTAGGCCCTGATCCAATAGCATTGGTAGTCTGAAAAGAAGAGGAGGAGAGATCTCCTTCCCTCTCGGCTCTGTGAGTGCACAGTGAGAAGACAGCCACCTGCCAGCCAGGAAGTGTCCTGCTGGAACCCGACCCTGCTGGCACCAGTCTGGGATTTCAGCCTCTAGGACTGGCGAGTGCGTTCACCTTGTTCAAGAAGAGTCTCCATGGAAAGGCTGACTTCCACCCCATTTCTACTGTCGCCTCCCCAGGTGAACACTTCTGTTGGTTTCTGTGTGCGTGCACATGCATGCGTGTGTCCTCCTACAGTTCTAGTGCAAGAACAAAAAGCAAAAATCATTGTGTATCTCACTTCCCCCCACTTTTCACAAGCGAAGGTGGCCAGCTATAACACACCACTTTGCCTCTTGCTTTTTCTACTTTGCAGCATGTCTTGGATTTCCACGTTGATGCGAGGGGAGTGTCCTCATTCCTTGTCACCGTGGGGGCGCGGTCTCCCACCTCGTGAGCACACGGTAGTTTAACCAGGCGGCAGACCGTGTTCCTCTCTTTCTTCCACAGCTTATTGTTTTCTCTGCTGCTAATGATTGTACTGCCTTTTAAAGTTTACTTGGTTTTATACAGATTTATCACAAATTTAATTCCTGAACCTTTGCAAGTTACGAATCTCCCCTGAAGATATCCAGATGCACCTGGAATGTCCATCAGTTCTGTTCCCCTGAGCGTATCTCTCCTGGAGTTGCTGGACCATTGCCACTCTGGACTGGCCTCCTTCTAGGCCTGCGGCATAGCTGTCATCCTGACCTCTCTTGTCATTCTCACCTTGGGACTCACTTTGGGTTGTTTAGGAGAGGCTCCCAGGGGCTACCTGACTTGGACCTACCCCTCCCTCTTATGCCTTCCCTGTGCAGTCCTCCCTCTCAGTCAGCCACGGTGTTCTCCTGCAGTGTTCAGATCCATCAGTGGGGCCTGCCATTGTATTTTTAAACACAGTGTGTTAAGCCCAAGTATATTCTGGATGCATCTCCTGGGCTCCATCTCCCCATCATTGCTGCAGGGCAGGCCGCTGTGATCTCTTGCTGGGACTAGTGTAGGAGCCTCCCAGCTGTCCGTCTCCTTCTTTTTCTGTCTCTCTCTTCACTGCTCCCTCCCTCCTTCTCTTAAACAAACAAACAAACAAACAAACAAAAAACGTACAATATATTCAACCTTAAAAAGGAAGGAAATCCTGACATGTGTGGCAATGTGGATAAACCTGGAGGATGTTGTGGGAAGTGAATTAAGCCATTCACAGAAGGACGAACCTGTGTGGTTCCACCCACATGAGGACTGAGGGGGGTCAGACTCAGACACTGAAAGTGGGGTGGCGGGTGCAGAGGCTGGAAGGGATAGGGAAGAGAGTTTCAGTTTTGCAAGATAAAAAGATTCCAGAGATTGGTTGCATAACAATGTTAGTATATTTAGCACTACTGAACTGTACACTTAAAAATAGTTAAGGTGATAAAATTTATGTTATATGTATCTCACCACAACTTAAAAAAAAACTTGCAGTGGCTGTAGCTTTTCTTTTGGGCGGCACTTGCACAGACCACAGAGCCGCACACTTTAGAGGGTGGGTTATGGCGTGTGGGTGGCGTCTCAACATGCTCGTTACATGCTCATTACCTCTTCTATTTCAAAGCACCTTTTTAATACCCATCAGGGCTGACCCCATTCTGATCAGTTCCAGAGGCCAGTGTCGTTATGCTAAAAACTGAAGCTCCCTGGGAAGGCCTTGGCTTGGCTTTGCCCGCCCCAGGGGACAGGGTGGGGGATCGGGTGTGGGGAGTTGCGGGGGCAGTGCACCATGTGGGCAGAACTACCAGACGCAGTTGTAGGAATATTTTAAGGTGATCTATTTTTCTTGAAAATAAAAAGTTGACAGTGAGCATGAGAGAACTATTGCAGTGCATCTTCCATGTGGTCAGCCAGCCCAGTTTTTAGCACTGGGGCTTGTGGACCCATTTGTCAGGCCCTGGAACGAGAAGCATGATCTTTCATGATGTGGCTTTGAAATTTGGGCCTGTCATCTCAGGCCTTCCTTGCCTGGTGTAGTTTACTTAGTCAAAATGTGTAACACATGCAGGAATAGTATAACAAGAATTGTTGCAGAATCCATATGAAGACAATACAAAAATGTACTCACATGAAAGAAAATGCAAATAAATGGAACCGTGTGCTGCCACTTTCCCTCTGTGTGATAAAGATGTCCTTCTTTCCGAAACAATGTATCATCTCACCAGGTTGCAGTCAGTCAGCATCTCAGCGGGGGTTTCTTTCTTCTTCTTTTTTCTTTTTTGGAATACGTCAAATTCTTCTCAAATTCTTGAAGAATAATCTGGCTGGAATTACCAAGAAAATGATTATAATGATATATAATCAGAGGAGATTTGCATTCCAGATGTAAAATGTACTCAAACTATTCTGATTAAGACCATTTAGTTATTAGTGCGGGAATATACGGTTGAATGGAACAGCGTAGTCTTGAAAAAAGCTTCATATGAAAGAGGATTTAGTGCATGATGAAGGGAAAGGATAAATTATTTAATAAATTCTAAATTAACTTCAGTCTTTCCTCACACAACGTACCAAAATAAATTGTGGTTGCATTAAATTAAATGCAAAAATTACCATCATAACAAATAAAAACTAGGAAAAATAATGCATGACTCTGATATTAGGGGAGGCAACAGAAAGAAAATTTTAAAGAAGCAAAATGTCTGATTATATGAAGTTAACATTTCCAGAAGTCAAAACACTTCTCCAAGAAGTTAAGATGGTGGTAGAAAATTGGAAAAATATGCAACAAAAGGTTAATTTTGTTAATATATAAATAAATAAGAATGCTAAAGCCCTAGTAGGAAAATTAGCAAAGGATGTAAACAGGCAATTAACAGCTAATTCATTAGCTAATAAATAGCTAATAAACATGAAAAATGTATTCAACCTTTCAACACCTCTCTCCTTGCTTAAAGAAATATGTTTTATGTGATGGTCTATATGTGTTCATTAAGAGAATCTTGTTTTTAAAGAACCTTTAAGATCCTAATCTTAATTGTAACATTAATTGAAAACAAGGGACAAAGTAGTTTATTGAAATTTGTAAAACAAAGAGAAACATACAGGAAAACTTGGTAAGGCACTCACTGAACATTGAATAATGCTGTTGGAAAGAAAAAACAGTTCTCACTTTGGGCTGTTCATTACACCATTGGTAGAAGTGCAGATTGGCATAACTGGGAGTTAACGCGATTTGGCTGGTCTTATCAGGAGCCTTATATATCAGTGAGCAGCATCCCAGGAGTTTCTTTCTCACAATCCCTCTGGAGGAATTGGAGAGGCAGATATGGGTTTGACTACAAGCATGCGATCCAGTTTATTGATGAAAGTTGTAAACTTGGGAACAAGCTGTAGTTCAGGAGTAGGGTATTGGTTAGAGAAATCACACTAAATGTTGTCAACCCAATGTGTGCTGATGAAATGGGTGTTGAGGTGGTAACATGGTCGCACTTCTATGAGCGAGCTGTGTGCTTAGAAAATACGTTGGAAGGAAAGAGACCACAGTGTTAATCGTGATTATATATGGTTGTTGGCAATTTTAACTTTCTTTTTTTTTTTTTGTACTTTTATGTGTTTTCTATATTTTCTTCTTTGAGCACTTATTAGTTTTGTAATTAGAATCTTGTCCTCATGGGATTCTTAGTATTTAAACAAGCAATCCATTGATATTTCAGGAATTATAGAACCTCTTGAGGCTGTTAGTATATGAGTAGTTAACATTTTTAAGAAATTGAGACGAGAATTCCTTTTCTTAAGCACTTAAGGATTTGTACCCACCCTGTTGCGGTCTGCTGTCCTGTGGCTGTAAGGCCTGGAAGGTGAGTAGCGAGAGAGTTTACCTTTGTCCTGGAGACCTGCTGAAGGTCGTCGGAATGGGGGAGGGTGCTGTTTCAGGAGTGGAAGTAAATTCCGTTGTGAGGAACGGAATATCAATATAGAGATGTCTCTTCCTTCAAGTGATGCTTGGGGAAGAAAGATCATCACTCATTGCCTATTTGGAGGCTGTTCACGAACTGCTCTTGAAAACCAGTGCACGGTTCGGCAACTTTTCTTCAGTTGGCCAGTTTTGGTGGATCTATTTAATTAGATTCCAGTGTGGCATCTGTAGCCCTGGTAAGCGCAGATAATTAAGTGCCATGATTTCTGGTGTGTTATAAATGTCACTAAAATCGCTGTTGCAGAACAGATCATTTCTTTGGTAATTGCAATTCTTGTCATGAATTGTTTCATCCCTTAGAATGATTAGAACTTTGAAATAATTTCTTAAAATTGGACTCAAATAATTTTTCAGCATTGGGTCTCCTTATTCATTTTTCTTCTGACCCTGCCCCCTCCGTTATTTGTCTTCATCATGGAGAAGGACATGGGCAAATGTCCTCAAGGAGCCAGATGACCGGGTTTGGAGTTGGGTTAGGAGGAAGGTGGGCAGTGCTCCCTTAAAGGGGAAGCCCCACTCTGGCGGGGGAAACCCCATCTGGGAGCATGCATGATGAAGGCTTCTGGGGGGCTAGGACTGGCCTCTGCAGTCCACCCATAAACTGAAGGCATTCTGAGGTGTTTGTTGTGGTTCTTTGGACGTAGTTCAGGTAACAGCAGCATGTAGGAGGTGGCCTGGGCAGCCCAGTCGAGCCTGCCTAGCCCGATTACCAGTGCCAGTCACTCAGAAGACCTCTTAGGTGTTGCTGGCTACATGGTGAGTTGTCACTTTTTGGGAACTTGTGCTCAGAATAGTCTTAGGTGCTGCAGAATCAAACATGCATCTGTATCTCTGCCTTCCTTTATGAAGTAAAAATACTGCTTCCTTGTCTGGTGCGTGGGGCTTCACCTGGCTCTTGTCTTTCCTGCTTGTCCCAATGCACGACTTGTCTGCCCAGACGAGAGGCTTTGCCATCTCAGCTCACATAGCGGTATTGCCAGCTGGACATGTCTTTAAAATGCCTTGTGTTTTACTATTAAACGTTCTTATTCTTCAAGCCCAGCTCCAGTGCCATCTCTTCTTTGGAACTTCTCTCATATCCCAAAGCCAAGTGCAGTGGCTCAGACCCCTAAGACACTGCACTGTTTCTGCCTCTCTCTGGGGCAGGTGTTATGTTGTACCTTGCAATGTGGCTCTTTGTGGATATCTTTTTCCTTTCTCAGGGCTGGAAGCCATTGACTCATCTTTGGTTTCATAGACAAAGCAATCATACTCTCTTTTGCTGCATGAATGAAACACCTTTCAGATATGCTGATGATCTAGGACAAAGCCACAGCGGGCAACCATTGAAGGACTTGACCCTGGGTAGTGGTCAGCCTGTCAACCTATGAATTCATTAAGAAGGTTTTCTTATTTAATTTCTGAAATTATTTTTAGGCACTGACCAGCGTGGTTCAGTGGGTTGAGTGTCGTCCTTCAAAGTGAAAGGTTGCCAGTTTGATTCCCAGTCAGGGCACACACCTGGGGTGCCCGCCAGGTACCCAGTTGGGGGCATGTGAGAGGCAACCAATCAATGTTTCTCTCCCTCTCTTTCTCCTTCTCTTCCCCTCTCTCAAATAAATAAATAAATAAGATCTTTAAAATTATATTAAAGCTATTTTTATTAAAAATTCTTGTTTAAAATTGTGTTAAAATATATATAACAAAATGACCATTTTAGCCATTTTGAAGTATGCCATTTAGAGACAGTAAGTATAGTCACATGGAGAGAAACCATCGTCACCGTCCATTTCCAGAGCTTTTTATCTTGTGAAGTGGGAACACTGTTTTCTTCTCCCTGCCAGCCCCTGGAAGCACCACTCTACTTTCCGTCTCTGTGAATTTGATGACTCTAAGGATCTCTGATGAATAGAATCATATGGTGTTTGTCCTTTTGTGGCTGGCCTGTTTCACTTAGCATGATGTCGTCAAGGTTCATCTATGTTGAAGCGTGTGCCAGGATTTCCTTTTTTAAGGCTGAGTAACATTCCACTGTAACCCAGCATGCTGTGCTCATCCATCATCTATCGATGGACACTTTGGTTGCTTCCACCTTTGACTATCTGAGTTGTGTCACTGTGAGTGTGGGTGTGCAAATATCTGTTTGAGCCCTGCTTTCAGTTCTTTTGGGCATATACCTAGAAGTGGAATTGCTGGATCATATGGTGATTTTATGTTTAATTTTTTGAGAAAGCACCCTAGAGGCTGCACCTTTTTCACATTCCTGCCAGCATGTGCAGTGTTTTCATTTCATAGAAGATGGGAACAACTCTGAGGAATTGAATAACTTGTCCCAGCTCATGTAGCCAGTGAGTGATGAGCTGGTACATGAATCCAAGTGTGTCTAGTTCAAAGGCATGTCCTCTGCCAAGCCCTGAACTATGTATTCCAGGACTACGTGGCTTCAGGTAACAGAAAATCTCTCCTGCAATGGTTTAAACATCAGGGCTTGGGTTTCTTACTAATAAGTCATCTGAAGGGAGATAGCGGCTGTCATGGTCTGGGCAGCTCAACAGGATCGACAAGAACATCTCTGGGTCTTTCCCTTCTGCTCGCTCACTCCTGTTTGCAAGTGGGCTGCATCAGCTCCAAGCATCACATGTACGTGATGTGAAGACAGTGAGAAAAAACAGGGCCCGGCCAGCTGGGACTGTCTCTTCTTAAAATCAAAGCAAAGCTCTCCTGGACGCCCCGGCGCGGGTTCCCACAGACATGGCAGTGGCTGGAATAGGCTGTAGGAGACCGTGCAGTGAAAGGGAGGCTGGCTGTGGCTGACTATTCAGTTTCCGCCTGAGAGCAGGAAGCGAAGGGCGTTGACGGCGGCTGCGTGCCGCTGCCCAGCAGTCTGCCCCACTGGGCTTTGCTCGAGGGGTCCATGGTTCATTCCTCACTACTCCGAATTCTGAAGCCCAAACGAGGGCAATTAAGCTCCTCTGCTGATTTTAACTGGAAACAAATTTTACATCAAATTTTTCTCAGACCAAGGAAGACATATACAATGATAATAAAAAGACCAGGGAAGATGGATAAAGGCTTAAGTGAAATTGCTAGGAGATTGTAAAATGCCATACAAATGTAGTTCACTAGACTGTGAACTTCCTGGAGAGGAAGCTGTGCCTCATCATTGCGGAGTCCCCAGGGCCTCGCACAGGGCCGGAAATGCCATGGGAAAAAAAAAAAAAAAAAAAAGCGATTAGGCAACTGGCACCAGCACTTTAATAGGCTGGTGGTGGGAAAGCTTCCTGGACACCCGACTTGCCTGCCCGAAGCCGCGGCTCTCGGCATGGACTGAGTGTGGGCTGGGATGACGGATTGTCTCTTGGCCCACGTGATGCCATGAGTGCATTCAAATCACACCTTAAATTCTTCATAAATGCGTGGCTGGCAGAAATCAGTTAGCCAGCAGTGCCGCCTTTCCGAGATGGATCACCTGCCAGGAGTCTCTGTGTGCCCAATGTTGAACACACGCCTGCCTGGTATGATGGGTATCGTGTTTATCACCTTCATGGAGCGCTGTTCGCTGCTGCCTGGGGGAGAGCAGTGACTGCTCATTGTGGAGTGTTTTGCTGCCTTCCCGAGGCCTTGGCCTGATCGGGGTGGGTACACCGGAGCTGAGCACATGTCACAGCTGTTCTGGGAACAGCTACGTCTCAAATGGGATCAGGTGCCCCCGGTCCTACGCGATCACGGTATACAGGCGGCCATGTTTGATTTACACCCCAACCATGTGTGGTTTAAGGGCAAATCCTGGATTTCAGTGTAGCCCTTTGGTCTCTGTAGTTTAGGTTTCATTCTCTTTGGATTGTGGTTGCATTGATTGTTTAGTGAGTGACTTTGATGTCGTTGTGGGCTAAGCACTGAGCTGTGGATTGAGTCCCGGGTTTAAAGCTCTGCTCTGACTAGGCGTGCAAGACTTTGGGAAAGCCCCTTCCCTTCTCTGTGCCCAGTTTCTTTTGCAGGAAGGCTGACTGACGAGGCCATGTCAGGCTCATTGAGGGCCTGCTCTGTATTGAGGATACAGCCAGGCCAGGCTGAGCTAGTTCCTGCCCTCATGGAGCTTGCGTCCTAGCAGAGGAGGCCACCGTTACACCAAAAATTGCCCCAATATGGATTTAATTATAGTTGTGATAAGTGCTATGAAGGAAAAGTACAATGCAATGGAATTTTACATATTCTACTTACACCTAATTATCTGTATTTACTTATATAGCATTTATTCGCACACATTGTGTTCAAGCACCATAAAACGTGTGTCACATGGAATGACAGAACTGTGTGATGGGGGTGGGGAGGGGGTGGCAAGAGGGTGGCAGGAAAGGCTTTGCTGAGAGATAGCGGGAGCGAAGGAAAAAACGCGGTGGGGCTTGGCCAGGAACTATTCCCAGAGACGGGGCGGTCTGAGGAAGTGAGACTCCTGCACCATTTCAGGGACTGGAAGGAGGAGCCCAGTCTGCAGGATGGGAAGGTGTGAATGGGAGAAAAGCAGGACCGTAGGAAGGGCAGGCTGGACCGTTGCAGCGTTGTGAGTGAAGCGCGGAGGGTTTGTCTTCGTCCTGAGAGCCTGAGAGTGAAAGGATGCCACCCCAGGTTTTAGGTTGCCCGGGCACACGCTCGTTTGTACAAGATCTTTGCTGTAACGGCTGGAGGGGGCGGAGCAGCTGTGCCACCTCTAGGACGTGGATGAGGCGGTTTCCTCAGCGGGTGTGAGGGGTTGCCCCGGCTGCAATTGTGGCAGCCGCAGCCTTGGCCTAGGAGGAGAGAAGTTGAAGGTATGGAGAGAAATTCAGAAGGTAGACTCCATAGGATTTAGTGCTTTACTTCAGGGGGAGGGAATTCAGAGATAAAGTGATATTGAGACGATTCTTACTATTCTGACTGATCATCTAATTGGGGGCAGGGAGGGGCAGGCTAGAGGTTGGCCAGAGAGCCAGGAGGGGAGAGGCGGGCTGGTGGCAGGGTACTGAGGGAAGACTTAACATCTGACGGATGGGTTGTTCCTCTTTTTTTAGTGCATTTAAGGGAGAGCAAAACTCCCATGCGATGAACAGACGGCCTGAGCATTTTTCTGGGAAAGGAGCAGAATGATCCGGATGGGTGATGCAAACAGAGGTGAGGGATCTTAGATCCCATGAATCCCAAAAAAACCATAAGTCGGTCCAGGGGACTTGAGAAAATTGCATGGAAGGACTGGTCCCCACATGACCTTCTCCCCTCCTGACTGGCTCTCTCCCTTTTTATCCCCTGTGATTTTCCTCGTGAACATAGATGGGAATGGATGCATCTCAGAATCCTCCTGAAGGCACTTTGTCACTACAGGACCCAACCTGCCTTCTCAACTTCCCTTCTGCCATGGTCTTCCCCACTCCCTCCCTCACCCACATGTGCTGACCCACTTGTCAGCTGAATCCAGCTCAGGTGCAAGGAGGGTGGTGTGTCTGGTGGAGCCAGGCAGTGGTGTGTGATGAGGTCATGGCTGGTCTTGTCCACGGAAAGCCCTCAAATAGACAGAAGTGGAACACTTCCAGGCCCTGCAGTTAACTCCTGCCACAGTGATTATTTTGGACATGGAACCCGTGCCCTGGCCAGGCAGCCTGGACTTGCCGACTAGCCCTCAGAGTTGCCTTTCACGGTGCCTTAAGTTGTTTCTGGGTTCCGAGGTAGTGGGGGGTAGGAGTGAGACCACAGTTCTGAGTCCCCTTGCTCTGGGGCCCCTTGACTCCCCGCAGGCGCTGTGACCACCAGGCTCTGAGCTCACCTGTGTGGGAAGACGGGAGAGAGAGAAGAGCTTGACCCTTACCTGCAACCCTGGCCTGCTTATTGCCTTCTTCCCACTGCAGCAGCGAGTGCAGTGTTTTAGGTGGGGTGATGTGGGCTGCTCTAAGTGGTAAACCCCAAATCTCAGTGGGTTTGGGGAGGCTCTGCTTTGTGGAGTCATACAGGGACCCAGGCTTTTGCAGTTTGCCATCTTCAACATGGCCCCCTGGTAAATGGTGAAAGAGAGCAGGGAGCATACAGATCCACTTCTTTAATCATCTGGCACGAAGGGGACATGCCTGACTCATGCGTACCCCATTAGTGAGGATTACTCACCTGATGCAAAGGAGGCTGGGAAATGAAGGCTTTGGCTTGCAGCCGTTGCCCAGCAACACTTCTGGTCTGTGGAAGGGGGTGTGACTCTTTGTGGGGCCACTAGTTCCCTCTGCCACACACAGACATACTGTAGTAGGCACCCTTTCTGGGTTGGTGGCCCCGAAAGCCCTTGGCAGCTATTCCCTGGGTAGAGATACCAGCACTCTCAAGGTGTTACTTGGTAGAGCACAGCAGCAAGGGGGAAGGATTATTTGTGAGCTTGCATATCTCACTACTAGGGATTCCTAGAAATTCTGCCATGTTGGGGCAGGCACTGGGGAAAGGCCTATACATCGATGAGGTTTGAGGAAGTCCAGGTTACATGTGATAAGACGTTTCCGGTGAGTAATTCTCACTGCAGGAGACAATTCATCAGGCCACTGAAGTTAGAAATACCCCTTGAAAACATGACATTGTCTGGGCTCTCATTCCTGACTCATGAGGCAAACTTCTGACTAGTGCTTTGGTCCCCTGGGAGGAGGACATACTCATTGCAAAGGGTCTTCCATGGGTGGCTGGCTGGCTTTTGATCATGGATATTCCTGTTGTATGTGAGTATGTAAGTGGACACTCTGAGTTATAAATCAGTCCTATGCTTGTTGAGAAGGATTGAGTTAGTTCTTAAGCTCATCTCTACTGTAAAACCGAGAGCCAGAGCTAGCTTCAGGTCACTTTTTGAAGCTCAGCCATGAAAAGTCTTTATTTATTTTGCAGAAGTCAGTTGCTTCCCAGGGAGTCCACCACACCCAAGTAAGAGGTCCTGAAAGGCTGTGCATCTGTGTGGGTGTCCAGAGTTCTCGTTCCCTCTGCATTTGTGAGCGAATGGTCAATGAATGATCTGTTACTGGACAGGTTGTAGCTGATGGGGAGAAAGGGGAGGCCAGGGTGCACAGAGATTAAAACATGAAACAATAGTAGCAGTGGTAGGAGTTGAAGTGCGCACTGCTGCACAAGCTGGGCCCTGCTGTCATCTCTGTTTTATGGGTGCAGAACCTATGGTGACTTCTTTTGAGATGGTAATGTGGAGATGTGTCCAGGCCAGACGTTGGGTCCAGTCCCTGACTTCTGCACGAGTGCTGGGCTAGAATGGGTTGGTGGACGACTAGAAACCTGCCAGGAGCTAGGTTTTCTGATCCCCATCAGTTCAGTGCTTTTGTTCATGCTCTGGCTCTTCCAGCAGCATTGTTTTCCCCTGGCATTTGTCCTCACATGGAATGGGAGATGTACACCCTAAAAGGGGTTTGAGGATTTTGGGAATTTAACCTGAAGAAGCAATTGCAGGTAGGGGATGTCTTGGAATCACCTTTTTAAAATGTTAAGCAATTACCTGAGTATTGCTTTCTAGTCATCCTCCATAATATAGCATGGCTATTTTACCGTAAAAACATTTTCTCCTTTCTAAATTTCCATGTAAAATTGATGCTCCAGGGAAAGACACACCATGTTATTTTGTGGTTTGCTACGCTCCCTGGCAGAACGCAGGGCACTGCTAGGGGTGAGCGGTTCCCAACTAAGAAGCTTTGATACAGGCGTGCTATAGCAGAGGTTGTAGTCATGAGCCTTCAGGAGCTGGGGTGTGTGCATGGTGAGCCTCAGGACTCGTGGTGCTGTGCTGTACTGTGATTCATCTGCATTATTAGAGTTGCTGTTTTCTTCAGAAAAGGCAAACCATATTTCTTTTTTTTGGAGATGAATTTGGTCCCAGAATTCCAGGTCATTCTCTCTTGCAGGGCAGGTTGGGAAGCATGTTGCGTGGTGGCACAGGTGGGAAGACAGACATGTGAGCAGATAGATGTTATAGAATAGGGTTTCACCGTGTTGAATATTTCTGCTCTGTCTCCAGCATCAGAGTCTTTTGCCATACCAGTGCCTTTGTGGGACTCCAGAAAATAAACAACCAGGGATGGTCAATAAGTACTACAGTAATAAATGGGTCTCCAGCAGGTAAAGTTGTTCATTGCGCTAAGCCCAATCTTAAGTGTTAGTTTAAAATATTAGCCTTGTGAAAGCATTGTGGAACTAGTCGATAGAAATGGGGAGCAGCTGAGCATCTTTGTAAGTACGATCTTTCATACTTACGAGTGTAGACCGTTCCTTTGCTGAACTTTTAAGTGTAGAAATTCCATATTCATAACAGGGAAGACTTCTTTTCAAAAGCCAATTTATTGGGGAATAATTTGCATGCAATAAAATGTACTCATTTTAAGCATACGGTTTTAGTTTTAACAAATGTATACTCCCATGTAAATGCCACCACAATGAAGATTTAGATCATTTCCATCACTGTAAGTTTCTGCTTGGCAGCCAGTTCCCCAGCCCCAGGAGACCTGTTCTGCTTTCTGCCACTGTAGGTAAGTTTTGCATGTAAAGTGTGTAATCTTCTGTGTCTGGCTTCTTTCTCTTAGCACAGTTTTCTTTTTAGATTTGTTCATGTTATTGTGTATGTCATTAGTTTATTATTTTTCATTGCTGACTAGAATTCAGTTGTATGGATAAAACATAATTTGTTTATCCATTCACCTGTTACTGGAAATTTGGATTGTTTCCAGCTTTGGGGCTATTATGAATAAGGTTGCCTTGGGCATTTAGGTACGTATCTTTTTGTGAGCATATGTTTTAATCTTTCTTAGGTGAATATTTAGGAGTGTAATTGCTGAATTATACTTACAGATCAGTGGAACAGAACAGAGTCCAGAAATAGGCCCCCATAGACATGAGCATTTGATTTAAAAAAAAAACAAAACAAATATGCTAAGGTAGTTTCCTGGGGTAAAGGTAGACTTTTTAACTAACAGTGTTAGAACAACCAGGTATCTGTATGGAAAAAATGTGAACCTTGTCCCATGCCTCACACCATGGTAAAGACAACTTGAAATGGATTACACTTAAACATAAAAATAAAATATCAGCCCTGCTTGGTGTAGCTCAGTGGATTGAGTGTGGGCCTGTGAACCAAAGGGTTGCCAGTTCGATTCCTAGTCAGGGCACATGCCTGGGTTGTGGGCCAGGTACCCAGTAGGGGCAACCACACATTGATGTTTCTCTCCCTCTCTTTTCTCCTTCCCTTCTCATCTCTCTAAAAATAAATAAATAAAAATCTTTAAAAAGTATAAAATTATAAAACTAGAAGAAAACATAGGAGGAAATCTTTATTACCTTAGGGTAAGCAAAGATGTTTAGAAAGACCCCATTAAGAAAATGAAAAAAATATAAAACTATATACGTATATAAAGGACATTACAAAAATAATATCAAAGAAAGCAATACTGTGTGGGCAAGAGTTAAAACAGTTAAAACATTGTTAACAGGATAATTACAATAAGGAAGGCAATTATGTATGGCAATGTTGATTATGATGGCCCATGTAATCACTATTTCCAGAGTTCTTTGTGTCTTTGTGTAGATACATATTTCTATCTGCCATAATTTTTCTTCTGCCTGAAGTATTTAACATTTTTTGTAGTTTAGGTCTGCTGGTGAGAAATTCTCTTATTTTTTCCTTCTCTGAACAGTCTTTATTTCATCTTCAAATTTGGAAGACATTTTTGCTAGGTATAGAATTCTGGGTTGATAGATTTTTCTTTTAGTACTTTAAAGATGTTGCATCTTTGTTTTCTTGATTATGTTGTTTTCTCTTTTTTATTGTTGTTCAATTACAGTTGTCCCCATTCCCCCCCACTCCCACATTCGATCCATGCCACCCCATTGTCTTTGTCCATGCATCCTTTGTACATGTTCCTTACCTTCACCCTTCTCCTCTGTCCCTTGTTATCCCCACCTCCCCCCCACCCCCCCGCTCTGGTCACTGTCAGTTTGTTCTTTATTTCAATGTCTCTGGTTCTATTTTGCTCACTTATTTTTTTGTTGATTAGGTTACACTTATAGGTGAGATCATATGGTATTTGTCTTTCACTGCCTGCCATAATTCACTTAGCACAATAATCTCCATTTCCATCCATGCTGTTGTGAAGGGTAGGAGCTCCTTTCTTTCTGCTGCATAGTATTTCATTGTGTGAATGTGCCACAGTTTTTTGATCCACCCATTTACTGATGGGCACTTAGGCTGTTTCCAGCACTTGGCAATAGATGGTAAATAATGCTACTATGAACACTGGGGTGCATAGGTTCTTTTGATTGATTATGTTGTTTTCATCAACAAACATTTCCTTTTCCTTTTCCCTCGTTTCTCTGTATGTAGCATACCTATTTTTCCTTGGGCTGCTTTTAAGATTTTTCTCTTTACCACCAATTTTGAGCAAGTGATTATGATGCGCTTTCACATAGTTTTCTTATGCTTGGGATTCATGGAGGTTTGAGTTTATAGTTTTTATCTGCTTAGGTTTTTGAGAGTTAACAAGATTACTTGATATTTTAGGGTATTTAGGAATATATAATTTCTCAGGGTTGCCAAAGTAACAATTAAGGGTGCTAGCTAATGTATTTTTATTCAGTTGAATTAGAAGAGAAGTAAGTAGATGTGGTTCAGCAAAAAGTTTTCTTTTTTCCAGAAGCAAAGTGGACTTGATGCCAGACTTTGGATTAAGAAAACAAGGGTCTTTGTTTTGATTTTGATTCATCTGGGCAACTGTCAGAGATGTCCTGCTTGTGGCTTTCTGGCTTAGTGCTCATGGGGAGATGGGTGAAGGGCTTGTCTGGACTGAGTAGCAGTTGCCTGCCTGTCACCTGGTGGAGATCCACATAGTTTCCACTGTTCTCTACATTGGTGGGGAGGTGAGAAGATAAGACCTAGCTGCCACCTTGTGCTCTTCACAGAGGTCCCTTTCTACTACCTTTGGTGCATCTTACTCTACCCTGGGCCTGTGGAGTTCACAGTTCCCTCTCAGCTAGTAGCTTTTAGCAGCCACAGAAATGCATGGGTTGAATTTCTCCTCCTCTCTCACAATCATATTTACAAAGTCAGCCCACAGGGTTACCAGTAGCACTGCTTCAACTCAGAGGATCTGGGTGCTTGTGATAAGGAGGGACTGGCTTTTATGATAGGAAGCTCAGAACATTTGGGACCTTCTCTCTCTGTCTGACCCCCTCCCCCCTAATTCAGGATATATTCACAAAGCTCTATCTATATATTTATCCCCAAATACCTTTTTGCCCTCATCTACTTGAAATTTAGCCCCCTAAATCACTCTTATCCTCTAACTAAGACTTGGAAATACCACCCTGTATCTTCTCTTCTGGTTTACTTATTTATTACTGTGTTGATGCCCAAATCCAAATGCTTCCCAGGTCCTAACTAGATGTTTATTTGTGGATTCAGTTCAAATTCGGAATCCAGGAGGTCTGTGGTGGAACATGCTTCGATCAGCAAAGCTACGGCACATGGGGCAGGGTAGGGGGCAGGATGTGACATCCTCCAGTGCATATGATGGTGGGGGAAGAAATACTGAGGGTCGTCTGTTACTCTGTTTAGCACCAGAACATCAGTATTTGAAGCTCTGAACCTTAGGGGTTAAAATATGAAGCCTGGGAAAAGATTTTCTAATATCATCCAGGAATGTAGAGCGTTTATGGCAGGAATTACTGAAAATGTAAATCTCTCTTGTTTTCTTTTCCCCCAGTGATGTAATTGATAGCTAGACACATGGTCACATCCCAATTTAATAAAATTTCTCCAGCACTAAATCATGATTTGAAGGGTATTTTCGATGTTTTGCCACCAGCAAGAGAATGTCTTCCATTTAATCTAGGGAAATGTAAACAGAGCAAGCATTCCCATTTTCTTCAGGTTTTAAAATCATTAATAAAGATGTCTGTACTCTCGAAGTGAAGGGTGGTGAGCAGTCATATTTTTATTATTCTACTGAATAAGTGAATTTACCCAGCACATAAATTAGCAAATACATTTTCTCCCTGCAGCACATGTCGGCATTTTCCCACAGATAGCTCAGCAGAAGGGGAAATGAGAAAGGTGGTTAGTGACAAAGGACAGGCATGCTTGGTCATTGTCTTTCACCCCCCCCCCCCCGCCCCCTGCCCCGCGCTGCACCCGGAGACACTGGCCTGAGACCTCCCAGCCAGGAGGCTTGCTGGGGGGGAAGGGCTTGAGATTGCAGACCGTGTTGTGAAGGACGGAGTAGGGGTAAGCAGGAATCAAATCTGCCTGGCCCCTTAGAGTTAATTTTTTCCTTTTCTATATTGAATTTGTTCATACTGTTATGAGTTGGACAAAACATATTCTGCATTTTCTTTCCATTTGGAATAATTTCTCTCAGTTTGTCTCCAGGTGTTTTTTCCTTGAACCATTAGGCAGTGACAAGCTATGTACCTGCCAGTGCTCAAATTTTGGTTACAGGCAAATTGGAGGCAGGATTTAGGGAGGACAGGAGGGTGGAGTAAGAGTGATGGCCATAAAAAACAACAATAACAAACAAAATGAAGTGGGTGCAGAGATGAGTAAATACAGCCTCTTGTCTTCCACACACTCGTTGGACCCTTGTGATCTTCATACTGAGTGTCTAGGGAAATAGATCTAGGCCCAGAGTGGGTTGTTTGGAGTTTCAGGATTGGGGGTGGTGAAGGTTTGCTGAGGTATTTGTGACTGAAGTCTGTCTCGAGGCACATTTCCATATGGGACAGTGAAATCTGGTGTGATGCAGCTCCCTCCAAGGGTTGCGGTTTCAGAGAGGCCCAGACTGCAGCTGAGGTCTCAGTGGGATCGCTGCATCTTGGGCTCAGGTGGGATGGAGCCCCTTCCAGGAGCTGGGCCTGAGTGGGTGTGGCAGAGAAGAACCTCTAGGAAGGCAGGACAAGGAACTCTTTCCCACTGAATGCTGGGTTTTGGGCAGCTGTCTGTGAGGATGCACAGACCCACTCGTCTGGTCAGAGTGTATGCAGACTGCGATTTATTCCCCAAGGCTTCCTTCCTCTGCACTTGTCTTCCTTCCCAGCACAGGGAGAGTGTCCTTGCCTGCATATCCTGGGGCACTTGCCCACTGCCCAGGAGGGTGACGTCTCCTGCTGCGTGTGCTTGTGCCCTGCGAGCAGGCCCGGCGCATTCCCTGCCCCAGGCAGGCCACCGTCGTGCAGACCCACTGGTGTTCTCAGGCTTCCCCTGGTGTGGGGAGTTGGCGTTAGTCTGTCCTGTTTCTGTGTCTCGGGGGCTCCTGGGGAATCAGTAGGGTGTCTTCCTGTTGTCCTGGGATGGACCCTTTCCAGGCAGAGACTGTGTGCTTCCCCACCATGCAGTGGTTTTCTGCTTTCTGGATGCAAAGCAGAAACCTTGTTGGGGAACTGCCTCCCCTTATTTAGCATCTCCTTCGAGCCAGCTGTTTCAGGACTGTCAGTTGCAGTAGGAAGTCCAGCTCATTTTTCACGCTGGCCCAGTGTCTGTGGGACTGCCAGGGGTTCAGTTTGGTGCAGAGCACCCCAGCTGGTAGAATGGGTGACAGCATTAGCTCTGCACCGGCCACTTGTCAGTGAGGTCCTGCAGCGCAGCGGGCCTCCTGGGTGCCAACCTGTGTGCTGCTGAAGCAGCAGCTGATCTGGGCTCAGAGGCTCTGTGGTCCCAGAGCACCCGTGTCTGGTGAGAGGAGTGACGTATGAGGTGGTGGTTGCATGGGGTGCTCATGCTCCATCTGCATGACATGCCCTTTTTTCCCTCAACTCCCTGTTGTTGGGGTGGATCGTGTATTTTGGGGGTTATCTGGAGTCAGGGGGGTGTGCATCACAGTGACCTTGAGTGCCTCTTGCTCCCTGGTCCTCCTCCCTGGGCTGCCTTAGCCACTCAGACCCACTCCTCACTGTGGGCTGAGGGCTGGAGAGCACAGTGCAGACTCATATTGAACATTTTTTGATTTTTTAGATCTAAATTGCTTTTTTTTTCCTGGAGAGGGGCAAAGCCACAGGAAGAAGCGAGACTGGTATTCTGGGGAATTATCATCACCTGATGTGTTTGTTTAACCTGTGGCAGTTCATGCCATTCTCATTGGTACGGCTGGAGCCTCCCAGCCCCTTTGCCAGGGCTGCCGGGCCTGGTTGCTGTGAGGCCTGTCTTACAGACGATGAAGTGAGGCTTGTGGGGGGGAGTAAGTCGTCCAGAAATGCGCTGCTGGTGAGGGGCCTGGCAGGGAAAAGCCCTGGTTCTTCCTGCTCCCATTCTCCAGTGCATTCTGTAACATCATGTTGGTTACTCTGAAAGACGGTCTTAAAATGCCAATCTAATCGCAACTTTGCTCTTCTAGCAAACTTTCAGGGCTCCTTTTTGCCTTTAGAGTGAAGATCAAACTCTGAACAAGCCATGCCAGGCCCGTGGTGTTTTGGCCTTGCCTCCCTGTCTGTCCCCGTCACTGTCCCTCTCCCTTCTCACAGCTCTGCTCCCGTTGTGGAGAACCTGGTCTGTCTTGCCACCTGCCCTGTGAGTGAGCTCCCTCTGCTTCAGCCTCGTTCTGTGGGTGATCAGGGACCCATCCTTCAGGCCCCGGCTCAGAGGCCCCTTCATTAGGGAAGCCGAGGCTGCATCCCTATCTGGGTTAAGTGGCTTTGCCTACTGCTGACACAGTGCCCTGTTCCATTCTGTTGTGCTGGCATGTGCCCCCACTGGACTTGGAGGGCAGGGACCATGCTGCCCTGATCCTCAGCAGGCCCATCGCAAGGGGCCAGGTAGAGACCTTCCTCCGGACGCCTCACTGCCACTGGTACTGAGGAGCATAGGAATTTGTGACTTGACTCTGGGTGTTATCCAAAGCAGGATGCTAGGACACATTCTTTCCTGTGGTCCCCAAACTTGGTGTTCTCATCACTGCGGGGTGCACCTCTTTCCTTCTCACCTCCAGCTCCATACCTCATTGTAGCCTCAGGAGAGAAGACTGCTCTGCTGGGTGCATGGGCCACCTGTGTCCTAGGTGGTGCCCATGAGAGCCGGTGAGGTGCTCTTCTTGTCTACCTTGAACTTACGCTTGTGGCTGTGAACACCAGTGCGAGCGCCGGCTGTCTCGCCCACCTGCCCTTTGTGATGCATGCCAGGCTGTGCGGGGCTCAATCTCTGTTTACTGCCTTTTGGCTCTGTTAACATGCACAGGTGCCTTCTTGGCCAATTAGCCAATGGGCAGAAAACGGAACTTGTTTGGGATAGTGGAACCAATGACAGGACCGTACAGCGGCGATCCGTGCAGCTGCTAAGACTGCTACTGAAAAGCAGCCTTCCCTGGCTTCCGGCGGCTGGGCTGCTCACAATGCCTTCAAAAGGCCTGGTTGTCACCGTGAACCTACATGGCCATCAGTTTCTAAAGGCTGGTCCTTCCTCACATCTTGATCAGTTCTTAAAATTAATTATCATCAGCACCAAGAGAAATGATACCTCAGAAAGATCTTCTTAAACACTAACAGGCACCGTGGTGCAGTTCCCAGATAAGGGAGACTCTGTCGGCTGGAAGATGTGGCAATAAACCAGCAGAGCACCTTGATTAAGTGCCCGTGAATGCTGAGTAGCAGGAGCAGGATAATAAGGGTATAAAATGGGAAGACTTGAAAAGCAGTAAAGGTCTTGGTGCAGTGATTTGAGATGCGGTGGAACTGAGCGGGGAAGCGAAGTTTTGGGGGCCTGAAGGGCAGCTGGGGCGCAGGTCAGCTGTGGGATGGTACAAGGGAGAGGGGCTCTTGATGGTCCATGGCCAGACCATCCAGATCTGATTCACCTGGAGTCCCTTCTTCCCACCCCCAGTGCTCGGCCCTGGCCTGAAGCATAGGAGCTCCTCATAAATTCCAAGCTAAGCTCGCTGCATTTCCACTGGGCCATAGCTCCCAAGGGCCAGGCTGCAAGTTTGCTCAGAACTTTGCACCAAGCCTCGCACTTCATAGGTTCTGATTGACCGATGGAATGGGATGATTGCGTGTGTATCCTTCCAGCCTTTTTGATGAGGAGTGTCAACAAGCACAACAGAACTAATGTCACCAGCCCAGCGATTGCTGCCCCACTGGCTGGTTTCCCATGAGCAGCTGCTCGCCATGTGGTATTTAGTGTGTGCTAAGTGCTGAACACCCATCATCTCAACACTCCCGAGGTGGCTGCTATTCTCATTTTATTCTGCAGAAAGAGACATGGTCAAGGTCACTCGCTAGTAAGTGGCAGAGCTGGGGTGTCCCCCAGTCTGTCGCATGCCAAGAAGGCATGTTCTTTCCTTGACATCTTGTTCCACTTTCTTGGGGAATCAGTGCTCGTAGAGGTTGGTGTCCTTTACCATGACATAAAATCAGAGAATGATTGGGCTGCAAGTGACTTTAAAAGTCGTGCAGTCTGAAAAATAAAGTGGGGCCTAGAGAGGGTAAGTCTCTTCCTTACGCATTGGCCACAGCTGGGAGCTTAAGGCCTTTCCCTCTTCTTTCTCTTACTTTTTTTCCAAAGATGTGTTGGAATCAAAGACAAACTCTTTATCCCTGAGGAAGAGAGTGATGTGTTTCAAGGTCGACACCACTTAGGAACTGTTGCATCTCAGGGGTGGGACTCACAAGGTGATAACGGTCACAGCTGAGGGTGTGGTCTCCCTTCTTTGACATGAGAGGTCTGAGGGTCCTGGTTGAGCCATGTGACAGGAAGTCCGACATTCATCCCTGTGTATCTCTGTCTGTCTGTCTGTCTCTTCTCTGTATCCTCATTCTCTCCTGTCTGGTAGCCAGACCCATTCCATCGTGCCGGAGTGGGGAGACCGAGCCACTCTCCTTCCTGTGGTACGTGCTGAGTGCTGGGGACACAGCAGTGAATGACACAGAAAAGTCTTCTGTCCTCATGGGACTTAGGGTCTAGAAGGAGAAACAGAAAAATAATCTAGAAAACAAATAAATCTTATTTTCACCACCTAGTGGTGAGTGCTAGGAAGGAAATAAATCAGGATGAAGTAGTCTCACCTTCCTGGGAGATGAAATGGCATTTGCAAAGGCTCCAGGGTAGTGAGACTTCGGCCTGTTGGAAGGGTGGCAGGGTGGCCTGTGGCTGGCACAGAGCTAGTGAGCGGAGAGGAGCGGATGAAGAGTGAGCAGGCACAGAGCTGCAGCGCCTTGTGCCGTGGCGGCAGGACCTTGGCTGTAGTGCTTCACATATTCACACAGTCTCTGTCTCTGTGTTCTCCATCGTTGGTAGGTGGGCAATGAATTGTTTTCTTGCAGGGCGGAAGGTGTTGAGATCCAGTTTAGTGTTGGGGGTGGTGGATGAGGCTCTCTGTGTTAGCCTGGGTGATATGAGTTCTCTGTGTGGTTTAGCCTGGGTCATTCGTATTTTACGTTGGGGTTCGGACTCTTGAAAGTAGTGTTTGTGCCCTGGCTGTGTGGCTCAGTTGGTTAGAATGTCATCTTGTATACCCAAAGGTTGCCAATTATGGGTTCAATCCCTGGTTGGGGCATGTATGGGAGGTTTCTCTCTCACATCGATGTCTGTCTGTCTGTCTCTCTACCCCTTTCCCTCTCCCTCCCACCTCCCTCTTCTTTCCTTTCTCTAAAAAATCCATAAACATATCCTTGGGTGAGGATTAAAAAAAGGCAGTAGTGTTTGTGCTTTTTTGTTACAGATTGTCCCTAAGTCCTTGAGGAGGGAAGATGAACCCAAACAGGATCTAGGCCTCCTTGGGTCGGTGTCATCGAGTGGGGCCATCGAGTAGTTTTCTCGTGATCACCTTTCCCCTTGCCCGGCACACCAGCTAGTAAATGACCGCAAGAGCTGGGGATCCTGGTCCCAGGCGGGTGTTGTTTTTTGTGCTGTCCTGCCCTCGGGGTTAAGCCTGTCACTTCTGCCCTTTCTCTGTCTCCTGTCTCTTCCCAAGTTTCTCCTCAGTTGTGAAATTTAGCTCAGAGTGGAAAAGCACAGTGTTGTCATCTTCCTAGAGGAGAAGAGATCGATCGCTCTGCAATTGCCGTTCTCCTTGGACAGGAGCAGTTTAAAGTGAAAGCCATGGAGTTGAAGTGAAGATCTTTTATCTCTTTTTCCAGACCGTGAAATTATGTCCCGCTCCAGTACATATTTCACTGATATAATTAAGCTGTTAATTCTCTGTGAGTTTATTTCAACCATATTTCAGCTGCATCCCAGGATGCTGTTAACGTTTCACAGTGGTTAAGGGCGAGACCTCCATTCGAGACCTGGCTCTGCCACTTACTAGCTTTAGGGTCTTAAGTAAGTTACATGGTTTTGTTTTCAAATGAGCTCGTGTCCTCAATGTAAAATTGATACAACAGTAGAAGCTGGTATAGAAGCTAGTACAAAACACTTCATTATCCACTTACCAGCGGTGGAGAACATAGAGACAGAGACTGTGAGAGTATCTGAAGCATTTACAGCCAAAGTCCTGCTGCCAGGGCACCTGGTGCTGTGGCTCTGTGCCTGCTCACCTCTTCGCCCACCCCTAACATTCACTCTTAGGCTATTGAAGCACTTACTTGAATAATTCATTTCATCCTGTTAACAGCCCTATGCAACAGGTGCCTTTTCTATTTTCATGTCACAGATGCGAATACTAAGGCTCAAGTCAGTTACTGGCCCAAGGTCCCTCAGCCAGAAGGCAGCAGAGCTGGGATATGTGCTTAGCACCTACCTGAACCTGCTCCCAGACGCTCCCTTGGAGACTTCAGTGGAGAAATGTGTGCATTGCCCCCAGCGCAGGGCCAGGCATGTGGACCACGACCTTCTGCCGGCTTTTTCTGATGCTGCGCGATTGTCTCCTTGGAAGCCTTCTAAACAGAAGGGAAGAAACTTTGAATCTAAATGGGCTTCCTGTTGATGGTGACAGTCTTTGGCACTCAGTGCTAAGCCTGGAGGGGTTCACAAGGTACAGCGGCTAGGAAAGTGGTGTTCTGCCTCCAGGACTGGGGGTGAGGCTGCTGTCATTCCCCACCCCCAGCCCCGCCGCCACCCCTGCTGGTGTGCTGCACCTGCTGGAGCCCTCGCTCACTGGGTCCTCAGCCCCAGAGTTAATTCCCTCCTCCCCTCTCCCAGTCTCAGCACCCACGTGTTTAGGGTCAGGCATATGGGACCAGGGGCTGATGCCAATTCCATGCGTCCCTGAGTCTGACCGTCCTGGGAATGGGCAGCCTTTGCGGGACGCCCGGTCCCTGGGCGGTGTTTTTCGTCCATGGTGAGTCTCCTCTGTAGAGCCCAGTGCTGGGCTACCTGAGTGGCGGACCATGTCTCCTCATTTTACTTTCCAGACTGTGGACATCATCTCAGAGGGACCAGGACTGCGGCCTGGGATGCTGCATCCAGGGTTGGTGAAGTCAGGCGACTGCGTGGCCGCAAAGGCTCCGGTTTTCTCCGTCCTCACAGTTGACGGGGTCAGACGGGTGAAGCTGGGAGAATCTGGGGCTCAGCCGCTGCAGGAAGCCTGCAGGTGACCACCTGTCCGGGCCATGTCCCCTCACGTGTGGGGAGGCACATGGTTGATCCGTATCACAGCTGAGGGTCCCTCGCTTTCTTTCCCAATGACGTGCAAAGATGTGTCCTCTCAAAGTAGGAATTTAAAAGTGTCTGGCTAAACTGAGAAAGGAATTAGCCAGGCCCTTCTCTGTCCTCTGCCCTCAGGAACCGGGTCTTATGAGCAGGCTTGTTTCTCTTAATCCTTCTTCCTGGGCAGCAGCGGGTGTAGTCTGGAGCCTCAGAGAGCCCCCTTGCCCGGTGGGTATCAGGGCAGTTCTTTGGCTTGTTCATGGTGAGTGGGGTGGGACTGGGGTAAGGGTGTCTGTGGTGGGACTTGCCCCTTTGCTGCCCAAGAGCACCTCCTGTCTTCCTGGCGGAGAAGACATGCAGACCAGCTGCTGTCTTTGCTTTCTGTCCCCCGCCCCTAGCCCTTTTGCAGCGAAGCACACCTCAAGCTTCTCTCCCCCTTCCGACACTTAATAACTTGCAGTTCAGCTGATTTATGGGGCTAAGATAAGCTCATTATTTGAGTTGTCAGTAATTATATGAGGGGATTGATGAGAGGATTTCCCTGTTCCTTCTGTTGCATGCTTGCAAAATCATTTCAGGTTGATTTTGCATCCTTGACCCACACCGTGATGGATTTAGACATTAGCTTCCTTCCCGTCAGCAGGACTTCTGGTCTCTGTGCCCATCACTTTGTAACAAGCTGGCTGGAGGCGGGATTTCTGATGACGTTTTCTAGTGCCACAGGTGACACAGGTCCCCCCATCTTTGACAAGGTTATGTTATCTTTATTTTTCTAATTATTAAATATTTTTTAGAGTATTATTGCTGTTGTTAAATGCTTGCTGCATTTGCAGCCAGAGTCGAAGTGAGTGATGGGGTATTCTCGAGGATGAAAAAACTGTAAGCGCCTAGAGACCTGACTTGTGGATAGTGCTGATGCATTGCGACTCTTCAGATGTTAGCTGGCTAGTTTTTCAGTGGTTAATTAAACGAGCACAGGGCAGCATAGGTGCACCAGAGATGACAAACCCGTGGGTTAAATTCAGCTTGCAGCTGTGTTTTGTTTGACCTGGACGGTATGTTAAAAGTGCTTTTGGAGTTAGTGGTTCACGTTAAAAAATGAGAAGATGTCACTCAAAACTTGCTCTGTCTAGATTTTCTGTTTCTCCTGAGAAGTCCTCAGACACAGCCTTCCGGTCATGGTCCTGCGTGTTGACAGTGGGTTGTCACCGCAGAAGGGCTGCCTGCTCCATGGGGGTGTGCTTCCCTGTTCCGTCTCCCCCGCCTCCGTTTGAGCCTGCCCTGCTTCGTTCACTGAACCCACCAGTTTGGCCCCATCGGCATCCGAGTTTGCGACTCCATGACCAGACTCTAGAGAGCGCCGATGTGCTCAGTGATTCACTGCTCATCAACTGCGTTACACCCACACGGGCTTGAGCTAACATCTGATCTGATTAGTGCAGACTCCTTCCAACTGGTCTGCCTGTGTCTGCCTTTGCTTCGTCACTGCTTTGTCTACCCCCATCCATGGTTGGTACAGAAGCCAGACTAGTCCTTTTAAAACACGTCCGGTCATTTTCCTCCTCTGCTGAAAACCATGTGTGGCTCCCAGAGGGAAAGCCGAGTGCTTCCTGCCCCACAGGTTTGCCATCACCTGGCCTCCCCTCAGCTCTCTGAGCTGGGTGGGCCCTTCTCCTCTCCCCCTCACTCTGTTGCAGTCACGTGTGGGCTGTTCCCTAATTATGCCAGACCTCAGGACCTTTGCCCAGTCTTGATATCTGCTTGGCTCATTAACTTCCTCCCCTCCTACGGGTTGTGGCTCAGGTCTCACCTTGTCAATGAGGCCTCGCACCCCAACCCCACCCCTCCCGATCTCTCTCCCCACTTACCCAGTGCCACGTTTTCACTTTTCTGTAGCACTTATTCCCTTTCCACACATTAGATGCTTTTGAAATCACATTTATTGTTTGTTTTTTCTCTCTGCTAGAACACGAATTCAACAATGCCAAGGATCTTTGTTTTGTTCACATTTTTATTCCAAGCATCTAGAACAATGTCTGGCACATAGCAGACATGAATAAATGTCTGTTGTTGGATGTTGCTGAAATCATGGAATGTTTTCCAAGCGCTTCAGCTGCTTGAGACTTAGGATGATGCTTGAGGCTGGAGTGGCTTTTCCGTCCCAGCACACACCACCTGGGAGGTTAGCTCCTGGAGGCAGCGGAGGCGCAAGCGCGATCGACCCTGGGAGGGCCTTCCCTGGGTCTTGTCACCTGTGTAGTCATCTCACTCCTCTGCCTTGTCCCCTGAGCTGAAAATTAGGGTGGCAGCATCTTTATCAAACAGAGCAAAGAGGAACTGGGGTGAGAAGAAGGAGGGAAGGAGAAGGGACAGTGTCGGTGGCTCCAATTCGGAGGCTGTGTGAGCTGACACAGGGTTCTGGGAGTAGCGTCGCCACCTGTGACACAGGCTTGCTGTTCTAGATCCTCCCTGAGGTCCCCCCACCCCACCCAGCTCCCCCGTGCTGTTGATGACTAGTTCCAAAAAGGCCTCAATACACATGGTTGTGCTTCACATTCAGTGGGAGAACCTCCAGGTATAATTGTGTGTATCTCTTACCTGCCCTGTAGGGCAGAATCGTTTCCTAGATTTGGATTGATGTTACTAAAGATACACTTTTTCTTGCTTTTCATATTTCCATTAGAAATTCCTCTTGGGGTTCTGACATTTTTTCCCCTCTACTCGGTGAAATACAGCATAGTTCACAGTGCTGCCTGACTCAGCCATGGTTTTAATGGCATCCCCGGGGGCGCAGGCTCAGTTCTGACCCCCTGGGGCTGCTTTTGGGAGGCCAGCATTCCTGTGTGGCATCCAGTGCTGTCCAGGTTTTTACCTCCATTCCTGCTTGCTAACGGAAAGTTAATCACAGTCAAATACAGAATCGTGCAGGTGAGCTATCACCTTGGCCAAGTGGAATAAAACACGCCTCATTCCCACTCCAGATGGTTGTCAATAAAAAGTGACATTTAAAAACGCTGACTAAATTCAAACCTGAGAAATGCTTTCTTCCATAATTTAAATTCATTTTGGGGGATATGTGCAAGTCTGTTTTGTTATAATGCCTATAAGCATGGTAATCTCAACCAAACTAGAATATGTGCAATGGTTGTACATTTTCCTAAAAGCTTTCCCAAGAGAAACCCAATAGCGTCTATTAAAACAAATGAAAGTCCCCTTTGACTCAGGGGAACTGAAGTAAACGGGCCTATTTTGTCTCAGATGCAACAGCGGTGCACTTGTCACCTGTCATCCCTGGGTCTGGGGGCTGGCCTCAAGGTGCAATCTTCATGAACAGATTGGGCTCCTCAGAGCTCCTTGGGGGGGAGGCAGAAATGCCCCTGAGATAACGTGAATGAACGTGCTGTTTCCAGGTTCCTCTTGCTTCCCAGGGAAACCCGGTTCAAATCTTAAGGTCTCAGGTGGTGTAGGAACCTTCCTTGGTGGAGACCCCTCTCTCTTTCCCCTAAAAGGGAGAGAGGCGGGGACTGTAGGAGAGGCAGGTGAGAGTGCAGTGTGGGGGGCGGGGATGGGTGCGGAGAGCAGATTTTTCTTGGGCCAGCTGTGTGATCTTAAGCAAGTCACATAACCTCTCTGAGCCTCAACTTCTCAACTTTAAGATGAGAACAATGTTAATAGTATCTGCTGCATAGAATCATTCCGAGGACTAAATAGGATGATGCAGGTAAAGCCAGAACATGGCTGACTCTTAACAAATCTTTGCCAAGCTCCTCACCCACTTCCACACATCAGCCTGTGCCTTATTCTTGTTGGAACAATGAAAACACACACACTTTCTGAGCACTACTGCTTTTCCTCCAGCTGTAGTGTTGCTGTGAATGGGATTGGTACACACCTCCCCAGATGACCAGGTCTGTTGGAACCATCAGGGATGGCCCCTGGTTCCCAGCCCCTGGCTGTGTGTTGGGTTTGGTGCAAGGATGCTCTGTAGCCTCTGTTGGGAGACAGGGCCTCTCTTTGCTCTGCTCCGCATCTTTGCACAGATTATAGCTCTGACAAAAGCAGGCCATTATTGGTGGGTTGGGGAGGAGTTTCCAGTGTGCACCCTGCTGATGAGTTAGGAAGTGGCTGGGGAAGGGCATCCCCCTGGGCAGTGGGAAGCACCCTGATTGGTCTGCAGGTGGACTGACTTTTTCCCTGTGGTCCACCCTTTTCCTGGCTCCCTGCCAGCTGTTGTTCGGACCATCAGTGGTTGTGTATTTGCCCATGACGCAGCTCTTGGGCTGAGAGCAGTGCTTAAGTCTTCTCAAGAGCCTCTAAAGTTCTGAGTGCTGTGCTCTCTGATGGCCACATGGTGATCACCCCCCAGGCTCCCTGTCAGGCTCTAAAGACCAGCTATTTTAAAGCTCTTTCTCCGATCCCTCAAAACAGGAGTGATGTGTTGTAATTACAAGACTCCCTTTTCTAGGAAATGCGGTGTGTTCTGCAGATGTGCTCTCCTGGCTGGGCAGTGTGGACACGGAGGGACGAGGTACCTCTCGGGCACAGGTGGGGTTGGGACTCTGCCAAGTGACCTTGCAGACCTCAGTGGTCTCTTTGTCCATTTGTGGGTCTTCCTGCCCAGGCCTGCCCCAGCCCCTTTTCAGCAGAGGCCCCTGGAGTAATGAGGGTCTTCCCCTGAGTCGTTTGTGCTTGTGGCAGGGACCTGCAGGGTCAGTTATGGTAGGCTGGTAGGCAGAGCCTCTGGCTGTGGGACAGGTAACGAGAGTAGGCCCCTACTGGGGCTGACCCCTTAGAACACTGTCCCCTTCCACTCTGTCCCCCTTTTACTCTGTGGCCTGGTGATTCCTGGGCCTGGCCAGAGGCTGCAGGGTTCCTGCCGCAGCCTCGTGGTGCATGGTGCCTGCAGAGGGGTGAGAAGCCCGAGGTCCCCTTAGAGCCCATGTGCAGAAACCAGACCTTTGCAGATGAGTCAGCTCAGTTGTAGTTTGGTGGGTGAGACACACTTCAGGATAGATAATTTTGGGAGACTGGAAACAAGTCTATTGATTTTCAGGGAATGTTGACCTCAGAGATCGTACAGAAAATAAGTTCAACTCTCTCAGGGTTAGCAAATCTTGAGGTTTCTTTATTCTTTATTAAAAACCATTTCAAAAGTAAAGCCATTTACAGGTTGAAAAGGCTGATTTTTAACTCCCATACAAAGCTTCCCTCTGGTATTGGTGGGGGTCTTCTCTTTTCAGTGCAAATGGTCTGGTCTCCACCCCAGCCCTCACTTGGTTGGGTGGTGGTGGTGGCTTCTGTAGGGCATAAATCTTTTCAATGATGGAGGCAAAAGTCACACGGTTTTGTTTTGTTGTTTCTTAGTATCTAAAGAGGCAATACAGCCCAGCAGTGAAGGACCTGGGCTCTGGATACTCCCTGGCAGCTGGCCAGAATTAAGTGACCTGCTTGCAAAAGCTCACTGCACACAATGCCCAGCCCTCAGTCAGTGTGTGTCATCACAATCATGTTATGCAGCCCCTCCTCGATGTCCCCAGCCCTGGTGCGCTTGAAACCTTCTCTGGCATTACTGTCAACGCCCTATGTGGGCTGCTGTGACTCAAAAAACAGAACTTCCAGGGAAATAAAGAGCTTACTGAGACATGAGTGCGCATCTCTCAGGTGCATTGCATCTTCCATTGGCCTGCCACAGTGCGCCCTTCAGGGTCATGTCGTTGCTACACAGATGGCTCTCCCACCGATTCCTCCGGCCACAGCCTCTGGCCCTCTGCTTTGGTTCCTTCAGCTGCCCGCAGTGTCAGGTTGGTGGGAGGCCCAAATAGCTTGATGCACAGTGTACCTGCTGGGTTGGCCTTTCTGCCCCGTTTGTGGATTCCAGGCTGTGGCAGGTTGGTGCATTTGGAACCTCCATGAAGTATTTTTTCATGCTGCTTGTTCATTTTTGGTAATAAACAGGTGCTATGCTATTAGATTTTATCAATCACTTAACTAGAAAGAAATTATGGAAATATATCCATAAAATTGTCATTAAACCCTGTTAATCTGCCAAATTCCCATATTAGAGAATCAATTAGATTTGTTGAGTGTTTGTTTAGCTGTGGTCTCCGGGTGACTCCTGCTTTATTTACTCTCATAATTTCCCCAAAGATTTGTTTCTGTCTTCCAGAGAGAAGAATGTGTTCTGCATATCCTATCAGAAACTGCTCAAAGGGATAGGGGCAGAGAGATAAATTAAGCAAATATTTCAGATCTGTTACTGTATTTCATGCGCTGTGTAAGTTAATGGTCCAAGGCCAGACATGTTGCTGAAGGCCAGACACACACTGAGGTCGCTTTCCCTAGGGGAGCCGAGGATGGAGCACAGGCTGGGTCTCTTGGGTCTGTCTCCCCCGGGTGATGGGGGCCTGCCCCACAGCACTTTATCTTGGATCAAACACTTACTCTCTAGGCACCAATTATTTCAAGGGCAGAAGTTATTGTCATGGTGCCACCTCGTCGCAAGGCATGAGCTAACGGGGCTGCCTCACTGAGGTTTGCACATGCCTAGAAACTGCAGGCAGGCAGGCAGGCAGGCAGGCCTCCTTAAAAATCTTGTCAGGGTGCAGAAGGGGCCCATGCATGACTGACATGGGCATCCACCTCTGTAATGTGAGCTGGTAGGGAGAGGGTTTTCCTGGGCAGTCTCCCTGTTCTACCAAAGATCTACCCTACCATTGCCCTTCCGTTAGTTTGTCTTCCTACTTTTAGGTTCTGATGACTCTCTTTTCTTTGGAAAATTCTTGTTAAACATTCGCTTGATAAATATTTAGTGAGCATTTACAGTGTGCCAGGTATAGTACTAGCCTCTGTGGACAGGAAGGTAGGTGTGTCTAGGAAGGCTTTCTGGAGGAGGTGGTCCCTGAGGTGAGTCTTGAAGAATGAGAGAGAGCCAGGTGAAATGATTCATACCAGTTAACTCAGCTGAACCCCTTGTAGTCGGGTATTAGTGTTATTCCGGCTGGATGGAGGAGGACCTGAATCTCAGAGAGAGTAACTTGCTCCAGGTCAGGAACTAGTGTGTGAACTTAGAAAGTGTCTCTCTGTAGCCACTTCCTGAGTCTCTCTAGAGAGATTTCCAGAGCTTTGTCTGGGAACTACCAGCATGAAATCATGGCCTTCATGTTGGTGTTTGGGAAGCTAAGATCCTTCTGGTGAGTAATCTAAGTGGATGACCTTTGGCTGACATTCCTATCCAGGCTTTTCCCAGAGGATAAGTGGTGGAGTCCCACCCAGGCTAGGAGAGTGTTTTTGGACGGCCCGTGCAGCTTTGCCTCGCCTCTCAGGCATGCAGCCCCGAGGCCTTGCAGGGCTGCGTGTGCGTCTCTTCCGAGCTGCACTGTAGACTGTTATATCTGCTCCATCAGCCCCTCACCTCCCTGCAGCCCTGCCTTCCCCTTTCTTCCCGGGGACACACAGTGCAGCAGCTGCTTGCCGTTCGCCTGCGATGGGTGATCATCATAGTTGTTAGATACCGTTGGCTGGGAAGGAGGCACCAGGTGCCAAGTGCCAGACCTGGTGCTGGTAGGATGTGGGGAGGCGTGCAGGCCTGGGTGGAGTGTCCCCCTGTTTGCCATTTTGCCTCCTGACCAAGACCTGCTCTGTTTAGACCAATGAACATGCATCCTGTTTGTGAAGCTGCATTTTCATTCTCATCTGAAGAGAAATGTGGTTTTAACTCCAGGGATCATGTGGGATGAGCTGTGTTCACAGGGCTGATAAATCATTTCAGAGAGCATTACTTTGGCACTCCTGGTATCTGTTTGGACTGTGGATGTGTTGAAGGAATGGATCTGGACCATGTCAGAAATGTTTAACTGTTATAAAAACTTGCAGAAAACAAAATTCAATAAAGCTATAAAACTGTCTGACCATTCTTCTGAGCTGCAGAAACACAGTGTCCTGGGACCATGTCATCGTCATAAACATGCCATGTGGGGGGCTGTCTATAAGAAGGAGAAGGCCCCAGGACAGCAGTGGGGAGGGGTGGTCTGTGTTCTGGCCTCAGCTCTGTCTCCTGACCACTGGGTGTGGACAGAAGTCACTTTACCTCACTGAACCTCAGCTTGGCTGGGTCACCGACTCTCCCTGAACACCTATAAAGGCTTTGCGCTCTCCCTGGAAAAAGTATTTTCGCACAATGCCAAGGGTTGTCAGACCTCTGGAAGCCCACCCATGGACTTCAGGTTAAGGACTCCTGGACCAACTGGGCCCTCCAGTCTCTCTGCTCTGAAGACCATCCTAAGGCCCACTTGACTTTCTAACCCTCCTCTCTAGAGGAGCAGACAAGTTCCTCACTTCCCCTGGGCTCTGTCTCCTGGTTCAGCGTAGTGCGCATTTATTGAGCACCTTTTGTATGTGAGGCTTTGGGCCAGGTGTGTACCCATCTGCTATGGGGGCTGTCATGTGGTCACGAGCATTATTGTGTGTGGGGGGGTCAGGACTGAGTCTGATTCTGACTCTGTGATGAGCCCTAATTCTGTCCTTTGTGACCCTCGGTGGTCCACTGTGTTTAAGTGTCCACATGTGTACAGCAAGGGAGGTAATTCTAGGACTTTCTGCCTCTCAGAATCATCTCGAGAATTGCTTGTGCTCTTGTAGTGATATTTAGAATGTTAATCATGAACTGTTATGGGATGGCAGAGAATAAAGGGGTTAAATTGTAAAATTCCTGGTAGCTATTAAGAGTTTTGCAGTCTACTCATGGAAATAAGACATTTGCCAATAAAAAAGCAAATACAAATACACGAATGGATGATAGCACACACCGAGAGTTGGGAGAGGAAAGGCATTGCCTGGGGCTCAGCTGACTGAATCCAGGGATCTTCACTTTGAAGGATTCATTTTTAACGCCTTTTACTTTATGTTGTAAATTACCATGTTAATTGTAGGAAAATAGAAACTACTACTTATTGAAAAACAAAGTACAAACCCAAAGCATGTAGCACCTCTGCTAAGCAGCTGGAGGATGCCTTCTGGCCATTGGGTGTGACAGCCTCAGACCCGGGGTGTCTGTACACGTGTGGAGAGTTGCTCGTCCACGTACTCCCCAGGTTTTGTTCGGAGTGCACAAGTGTTCCGTCCTTGAGTCGGGCGTGGAAGTCTACCACGGCAAATGGAGCGGATGTGCTCCTCAAGGACAGAGTTCTCTGGGTTGGGAGGCATTTGTAAGAATACGTCATTGTAACCGTGTCGCTTTCTGTGAACATAAGTGTGCACAAGCGAGCGTGTCCTCTCTCTCTCAGCTGGGACTGTGCTCTACTTATTGCTTCACTCTTGGTCACTCTCCCTTGGGAATGCACTGTGAACTTTTCTCCACGTTGGCTCATACATGTGTCCATTTTCTATTGCCTGTCAAACAGCCACCGAGTCTCACTGGCATACAAAGTAAGCGTTGATGTGTGGGGGTAGCTGGGGTTGACCCCTCTTGGCTGGCCTCTCTGTGGGTCCTTGGGCTGTCAGGTGATCTGGGCTTGTGTCATGCCTGCTGACAAGTCACAGGGCTAGGCCCAGTGACAGGTTGTGAGATGACTTCAAGGTGACACGGTCAAGGCTGTGAATACAGGGAGGAGAGAAAAACTGGGGACTTGAGTGCAAGTCACACCCATTACCCTTCTTAGTGCTTCATGGGACACTACTCTGGGCCTATAGATGGGAGAGATCTTCAACCTGGATGTTTTTGGCAGAGGTGCAGATACAGCACTGGGTTGGTGGGGCTGGGTCTGCTTGTCTGCTGGAAGTATAGAGTGGGGAGGATTGTGTGCTGGGAGGAGGAGGTTGGACTTGACCTTGTTGGTAACTGGGGGATGATACAGTACCAGCAGGGCCTGGAAAGGTAAGTCTGAAAGTGATATTTAGCATGCATTGGGTGAATAAAAAGCTGGACATCGGAGACAAGTCCGTATAATTGAATAATCTGAGTATGAGTCTGGAGGTAGAAGGAAATGGAAAGGAAGGAACTGGTCAGGACAATTAAATGAATAATTACGGTTTTGATTAATTGAATTCTTATTATGTGCTGCCAGTTACTACACCAAATGCTTTGTGTTATTATCTATAGTCTTCACCACAATACTATTAACCAAGTACTTCCATTATCCCCCTTTTACAGACAAGGAAAGTGAGGCGTGAAGATTAAGCAGCTAGTCTAATTAAGGTGCCACAGCTACTTAGCGGCAGAACTGGGATATGACCTGTGCCATCTGTTTCCAGAGCCTGCACCCCTTGCAGTGACTCCAGGACTCACTGCTGGCAGCAGAGGATCCTGTTGGGAAACATCTGATAAGCCTTGGTAACAGTTTATGAGAGAAAGGAGGGGAAGAGAGCAGTGAAGGAAACGACCAAGCGCTCTGTCGCCGGAGCGGGACCTGTGACAGGAGTGGGAGGGAAAACAGGAGGCAGCCATGGAAGCAGAGGTGAAGCCACAGGCCTGCGGGGTCTGTCCAAGCAAAGGAAAACGCACAGAGCAGGCAGGGTGGAAGTGGGGCTTTGAGGCCAGTTTTCAGTTAGGGATTGGGAGGGGGAAGTGGAGCCCAGGGGAGTGACCTGAAGGGAGGGTGGAAATGCCCCTGCATTTGTCTGTCCAGGCTGGAGGAGGGGAGTTTTCAGATGGAGAGATGGTCTGTGGTCAGGAGTGGGGAAAGTCACGCAGAGGTGGAGATGGAGAAGAGTTGAAAGATTTGTCCTTGTGGAGGGGGGTGGGGTGGCGATGTTGGGCAGAGCAGTTTCGGGGAAGCTGTGGAAACAAGGCAGGCCGAGTGGAGGGAGGCACTTGGGTGTCAGCGTTAGAGCCTGTGCTTAGGGTGCTTGGCAACCAGGGCCCTTGTGGGCGGTGAGGCCAAGGGATCCCCAGCACTAGAGAGCCGGAGGCCAGGAAGAAAGGGTTGGGGCTGATGCCTGATGCCTGAGCATTCAGATACAGGCAGGTTGGTCACTGCTCTACCCTTACCTTGCGCACACTTTCTCAGTTACCTGCTTCCCACACAGCAGGCAGAGGATCTTTTGAAGAGAAAGCCACTGAAGCCCTCCCTTGTCCTCGGGACAGGTAGCCGGTGTGCTGGCTGCCCTTCCCGTGGGGGTTTGGCTGGCCCTGCAGCCCCACATAGCCTCCAGGCCTCTGTTGAGACGGCTGACTCCAGGCTTCTTTCTGGCATTTGTCCTCTGCAAAGTGCCTTGTCTCTGCAGGAACCCCGCACCACAGGAGGCGCGCAGAGGGGCCCAGGACAACTCTCCTGAAGGAAATGGTGGTGGCTGCTGTTGATGAGCCATAGGCAGCCCTGCTGGGTTGCTCCCCCAGGTGCTCCTCTCTGCCCCCTTGCCGTGCTTGCCGGCAGACAACTGTGTGTTTATCAGGCCTGGCCGACTGCCCTCGGCCTCACGTCCTCGTTTTCTCTTTTCTTTTTGAAAATGGAAATAGAACAGGCAAAGCAGACCTCGAAAGGGCCCTTTTCCTTTAGACAAATAGCTGGTATTCCTATTAAAATGGTAATTTCCTTTGTTTAAAAAGGCAGATGTGGTCAAATTAAACTAATCTAATTTGCAATTTTTCATTAAAAATATATAAAAGTTGGGCTGGGAGGCTGTTTGGGTCCCAGGGGTCGTTGTGGTAGCAGGCGCCGAACAGATGTCCTCTATTTGCTTGTAGATGCACACAGCCTCCAGGCAAGCGCCATTTCCTCACACTGACTTCTCCGTGACCTTGTTCAGCCCATGGGGGATTTCTGTCTGCTGGCCTGTCTTGCATTTTGCCCTTTTTATTAAATAGAAAATTCCTAAGTACCCCTGGGTTTCAGAGTCCCTTGTAGAGAGAAGTGGAGGAAGGGTTTCCTCTAACTACTAGGGAAAATGGGACAAAAACATGGATTTTCTGTATGAGCAAGGAGGGATGCAAATCTTGTGTGAAGCTGGGAGGATGCAGAGAGATCCTCTGCCCTGTACCCGTGGATCTGGGGTGGGGGACACTGGAGGGTGGAATACAGTGGGAGCAGCTGTGTGCCTTCATATTGAATGGGCCCTTGGCTTCTTCACATCCCAGAAATCATTGATACCATTTACAGCCTAGGTTTCCCCCACAAAGTGCCATCAAGCATGGTTGACACCTGTAGGACCCCATCTGAATCTTAGCAAGAGTTCAAGTGCTCTTGGCTATCAGGACAATGCGGCAGGCTGGGGAGCCCAGGATGCTGCGGTCAACTGGTTTTTCTCTCACACTCCAGCCTGGGGGACTTGGGTCACATTGTGCCTTAGCAGCAGTTTTGGCATCTCCGGAAGGACCTGGGTTGGAGCTCCAGCCCTGCCTCTTGCAGCTTTGTGGCTCCGTGTCTGTGACGGGGGTGGTGGGGGGATGCCGCTGTGTGCAGGCCTGGTGTCGACTGCCCCGTGCAAGCTTGGTGCACAGCCGTCGTCAGAAATAGCAGCCCATACCACTGCCACCAGCTTTGAGATCACTTCTTGGGGCATAGCGTGTTAAATGCACAAGGCCAAGGACCTGCCCTGCTTCTGCATGATCTCAGCAATGACACCCTGAACCCCGAGGAAGGGCGTGGTCCATTGATGGTGCTGTGTTAGAGCACAGAGATAGAGTCATGTGGATCCACAAAGGCAGGTGGTGCCTGAGCAAGGAGAGGGCTCGAAGCTTGTGAGAGGCAGACAGGACCTAAGCAAAGTGTTCTTGGAAGTTTAGCTCTTGGCCCTTCTTGTAGTCCTCTGTGGTGCTAGAGCTTGGGAGGAGTGGAGTGCTTTCATCCTGTTGTAGAGAGGGTGGGTATGTGTGGAACTACATGCTTTGTTTGGATTGTCATTTGTAAGCCAGCGATGAGCCATCTCCGAGGAAGTGTGTATAGAGTGCTTTATTTGTACCTGTTACTTGCTGTCTTGACTGGTCTTTGGAATGAGCCTTAGGTATTTTGCTGTAGTTGGCCTATTTTCTTGCCTACCCAAATTATGCCAATTTGTGCACAGCTTGGTGTGCGATGACAAGTGAGTGGTCTGTGGCAAATTCTCTTCTGCAGTTCCCCCTCTTGTCACTGTCACAGCTGTGAGCGTTGGCAAGTCCTCAAGAAAGATTTTCTTTTCCTCTTCAGTGTTTGTCTAAAATTAATTTTGACTGTTTTGAAGAGGTTGCCGAGCAGTCAGAGGGCTTTGCAGAAGGAATCTGTAGCCAGAAGCTTCACACTCAGTGTGATATGTGTGTCGCTGCAAGCCAGAAACTGGGTCCCCATCCATGCAGAGCTGGAGGGTATGGGTAGCCGTCTCCCACTGAGTAGCCCCGGATGGGATCCCTGATGGCTGGAGCCTTCACTGCTGTCAAGCTGGGTGGGCTTCAAGGACAGGAGATGACATTGGTCATCACTGGCCCACCAACACTGGACATTTAGCTGTATGACAGGGAAAATAATAGTTTTTTTAAGAATATAATTGTGTGACCTTGCTTTTGCTCTGTGGTATTTTGTGGATTCAACATTAACTCCCCTGTGCCTCTTGCCCCAGAGATCACGACAGAAAAATGCAGGGAGAACCCGGCTCACCCTTTGAAGAGGATGGCCGTGTCTGCTGTGTTTCTCTGTGGGTCGTGTAGCTTGTGTGCCTGCAGTCAGCACCCAGCACAGGGCTCTCGCCCTGGGGGGTGAAACTCATCTTCCGGGCCACAAGCCTGGAGGGACTGGGCCTGCTTTTCCTGTGCTCTGTCCCTGCTGCCCCACAGGGGCCTGGCATATAGTAGGAACTCAGTAACTACTTGTGGAGTGGGTACATGAACAGACTTTCTGTTTATTGATTGGATTTCATGTTATAAAAATTTGCTCTCCACCATTGACAGATAGCTTTGGTTTCACTGTTCCTATTTCCTCTCTTGGTTTTAAGTGCACTTTTAATTGACCCACATGTAGTTGGGTAGACGAGGCAGGCTGTAATTCTATAGCCTGAGGTGGGAACGGGAGGCCTGGCTTCTGGGCCATCCTCTCCACTTGTGCCATCCTCTCTGTGGGAGTTTGGTCCATCGTTTTATGGATGCCGAGTCTCACTGTGTGCCCTCTGAGGCTGGGGTCAGCAGCTGTTACATACTGGTGTTTGTAACCACGATGGTCCTGGAACACGGCTGTGCTCAGGTGTTGACACACGGTCCAGGGCGGCTTGCGCTGCTATGACGCAGTTGAGTAGTTGTGATAGGACCCACATGGCCCAGGAAGCCCAAAGGTTTGCTCTCCACCCTTTGCAGAAGAGTTTGCTATTCTCTATGCAGGAGCATCCGGGAGGTGCTTGGTGCAGGGAAGGGACCTGGCAGGGCCTGTGCTCAGGGAATGCCTGAAGAATGGATGATTGAATGAAGTGGTCTGTCTGTCTGCAGGTGGAGTGGTCGCTCCTGGGGCTGGTACAGGTACAGGGAGTGAGGGGGTGAGGGAGTGAGGGGCTGGGCGGCTGGGCTCAGCGCCAGCGCTTGCTCTGAGTGCCAGGGCGTAGGCATGTTATAGGCATCACCTCTTTTCATCTGACTCATCCTGTGGGACAGGCACCGCAAAGTTAAGGCTGGCTGGGTGGGATGGGGTGCCTTGATGGACCGCAGCGAGGGGTGGTGGGTGGTGTCCATTTATTTAGTTCTCTGGTGTTCATTGAACAAAGTGACTACTGAGCGCCAGCAGTGAATCATTATTCTAGTTATGGAGCACGTGCCATTTGCTGATTGCTCTGCGCTGTCTATGCATCATCCGAGGTATTTTCCTGATGGCTGTAATGCTCTTCTTCCTCAGGTGACAATTAATGTCAGGGGGGTCCAGACATTGATTCGTAAGTCCAAGGTCACATCACGAGCACGAGGCAGAGCTGAGCCCCAAGGCCTGTCTGTCATGGGCGTCCATGCTGCAACTGCTGACCCCATGTCCCCCTGCTCCCTTAGGGTCCTTGGCATTCTCACAAGCGTCTTCCCTGCCCTTCCAGGGTTTGTAATCTAGAGGGAAATCTTAATGGTCTCAGATTGGTTTGGAATGAAGTGTGAGGAGGGTTTCTGGGAGAAGAAGGTAAAGAGGATTGTGGTTATAGGAACATGTTACACTCATTGCTTACCGTGTGCCTGACATCATACAAAGCGTGTTCCAGGCATCACCATTTTTCATCTGACGAATCCCGTGGGACCATGACATTGAATTGTGTCCCCTGCCCCAAAGGCATATCTAAATCCTACCCCCGGTACCTGTGGATGTGGCCTTGTTTGGAAACAGGGACTTTGCAGATGTAATTAATTTAAGGATCTTTAGATGAGATAATCCAGGATGTGGTGTTGGCCCTAAACCAGTGCCTGGTGTCCTTATAAGAGAACGGAGGGGCGATTTGACACACGCAGGCACAGACACAGGGAGGAGGCCCCATGCAGACTGAGGCAGAGGTCGGAGATACGTCCCCTAAGCCAGAGAATGCCAGGAACTTCCGGATGCTGGAAAGGCAAGGAGCTGTCCACCCTAGAGTCTTGGAGAGAGTGTGGCCCTGTTAACACCTTGACTTCAGATTGCAAGCCGGCAGGCTGCAGTAATTCGCAACAGCAGCGTAGGACCCGAATGCAGGCTCCCGGGTCGTCCTGTGGGGAGAAGCTGAGTTAGTTGCGCAGGGAGGCACTGCTGGTGGGTGGTGGGGCTCACTCTCAAACCCGGTTAGTCTACTCTGGCTGCTGGGCAAAGTTCAGGGTCAAGGTGGGCAGAACCTGATGAGCAGACTGTCATGGACAGAGCCCCACTGGGCAGCTTTGGGGTCGTCTGGGTGAGCATTTGTGGTTATTTTTCAGAGGCCTTGTTCCCAGCCTCGAAGGGCAAGGTGCCTCTCTGCCCCTCCCTCCAGGGAGCTTCCTGGCCATATGTCCCTGCTGTGCTGACAGCCCTAGCCTTGGCCCTTGTGCATGGACCAGAGCCCACGTGGCTTATGACAGCTGGGGACACAGAGGGTGGCCTTGGAAAATGTGGCCTGGATCCTGATTGGCCTTCTGAGGCACAGGCCACTGACATGGCAGGAGAAAGCGGCTCCTCTGCATGGTTGGGGAGCTAGGGAGGGCAGCCCGCACCTTTTGTGGTCCCTGAAAGAACCGAGCCTGGTCTGGCTGGTGAAGAGGGAGCCAGCTGTGAGTGTCAGCGGGCGCTTTGAATGTTTAAAATCGCTACTGATTCATCGCTCCTTGGGGAGTCAAGGGGTACAATGGACTCCAATGCCTGGGACACCGAATGCACTTCCTGAGAGGGAGCTGGGGGCTGACCTTCTCCATAGACTGCTGCCCCTGGGAACCTGGTGTGGGTGCCCGCTGGTGCGGAGGGGACAGAGCAGCGCCTGCTGTATGGCCACAGGGCCTCCACGTTGTAACTGTGGCTGCCCCAGTCAAGTCACTTCCTTCTCAGTCAGCACTGACCCAACTCAGGATGTGCCCGTGTGACCCGAGCCTGTGCCACTGTCCTCTTCCATCTCAGACTGTGTCCCCTGCAGGCCGGAGAGAAGGAATGGTCACTGGGATTAGTTGGCCTTGGGGAGCCAGCCTGAATTCATGGGGGTGAGGGGCGTGATTAGTGAGCTTCCAAAGGCTCCCCACGAATCTCCTTTCCCATCCTCTTCCTGACGAGGAGGGGTGGGTGGACGCAGCCAGCCAGTTAGCTGCTGGTGTTGTCGGAACACGTAATTTGTCAACTGCTGTAGAAAGGGAGGGCTCGGTGGTCCAGAGGGTGGTGGGAAGAAAGACAACTGCAGTTGTCATTGTGGGCCCCTATCATGTGTCTGGCAGTGTGCTGAGTTTAAAAAAAAAGTGTTTTTGCACGTTTTTATTTAACTTTAGCATAGCAGCAGCTCTTTGCAATGTTCTCTTCTCCCCATGTAGAGTAGATACTGGAGACTGGGCCAGCACTCACAGTGAGTGGTGGTGCTGGGGTCGGAAAGCGGGGAGATCCTGGCTCCAAAGGCCGTGCTCTGAACTGCTGCTTCGGGAGCACAGGGCACATTCTGGGTGGGCCGGCCCGGTGGGGCCCTGTGGGCTGCCCAGTGGGTGGTCTGCATGGAGATTGTGGAAGAGAGATGGAAAGCCAAAGGTACCACCTTTGCTTGTTTCACAGTTCCAACCAGTCCCAACCCAGCAGCTAGTCACACTTCTGAGACCGGTCATGTCACATGCTTTTGCTTCACGGTGAGCATGGCAGTGCTCCCCTGGGAACTCTGTCCCCTGGGGTCCCTCTTCCTAAGCCACAGCCTCCTCCAGCAGCTCACACTTCCATGTTGGATACACACAGATCATCTGATTACCTGCTTAGGAAAGTGGGTCCAGAAGCTGTTGTGGTGGCCATGCCAACATAGCAACCTCACGGATGGATTCCCTGTGCGTTGCACTGATCTTTAGCTGTGGGTGTTGTCAAACCTGTCACATGACCTCTTCCCACAGTTTCCCTCTCCATTCCCTGCTCTCTGCCCTGAGTGGGCCCTTCCGGGGTCAGGCAGACACATCACACCACGGATGGAGTGTGATTCTCGCGCATGACATTTGTTCCACCAAGCTCTCTGCCTGGTGAGTTTATTGGTGTGGGTCTCAGGGAGTTGTTCTGTGAATATCTAAGAGGAAAAAAAGGAGAATGATGAATGCTTGGAAAGCTCTTCCCTGACACTCTAATTCTTACTCACTAAGTGTTAAAGTGGCAATATTTAGTGTGATGAGTCAGTCTGGGCCGGGAATTGGTTTTAGAACTCTCCCCATTGGGACTCATGAACTGATCCACTGCCAAGGTCTGAATTACCTGAGAGAGAGTTTATTTGGACTCTGGGAAGAAAAGATAGTCTTCAGATCCACTCACCCCACAGTTTCTGTTGCCAAGTCAAGCCCTGACTGGTGACTTGCATGATGGCCCTGTCAGATGTGCCATTGGGAAGTTTCACACTCAAATCTGATGTGGAATTAACGTATGATTTGCGGCTATTAAGCTAAAGAAATGAGCAGAAAGTTAAAAATCATTAGCCTGTCTTGTGTGGTTTTGAAGTAGTAGTACCAGTACCCTCCAGCAGGCGAGAGATGCTGCCCCGAGGTGTATGCAGCTTGCTTGGGAAGCAAAACATGTATTAAGAGACATAGTCACTTGAGCAGCATTTTTATTTCGTTTGCTAAAGAAACACATTCACTTACTACCCAGGATTTTTTTCCCTTTGCAGTATAGATAAGTATGTATCTATTTGATCTTGTGTTTGAAGGAGATTGGAATGATTCATTATGATGAAACCCGTTTCAAATGGTTAATCTGTCTCTGTTGTGATGGAGAGCATGAATTTTCATTCTTGTGGCTTTAAAACATAACCCTGATGCTCCCAGTCGGGGGAAGAGGGTGTGGGCTGGCAGGGACTCCTTGCTGACCTGCACCGGTCAGGAGGCATGCCTTTGAGGTTAGGTGGTGACAGGAGAGAGTTCTGGTCTTTCTTAGGCTGCTGGGAGCAGAGGCTAGTTCTGGTTCGCACAGGAAAGGGGCTACACTGCACGGCTGAGGCAGGGGGCAGAAGCCCAGCTTTAGCTGTGCAGAAGCTGAGCCTGTGGAGAACTGGGAGGGGGCTGAGGATACAGCCGTGGTCTTGTGGGTCTGACTCCACAGATGCCTCGGAGCACAACCATGGTCTTCCTGGTGCCTTTCCACATCTCTGTGGCTTCTCTCTTCTCATTTCCAGCTGCTGCTGCTCCTCAGGTCTCACATTCACCCTCCCCACGAGGGCACTGAGTTACTCCTAGGGATCTCTTGCTGGCTAGTGTGTAGAGGACAGCCTGAGCCCCACACTGGGCTGGGGAGGACTGTCCATAGCGAATGGGCTCAGCCATGGCCAGGAACCCTGTCTGGCCTCCTCTCAGATGGGAACGGCCTTTGGGCTCCTCCAGCCTCAAAGCTCAGGAGCCTGAGCACCTGCCTGTGATGGTCACCACTGGTGTCCCTCAGGCAGCAGTGCCCGTGCAGAGCAAAGCTAAGAAGTTGGTGGGAAGTGGGGATTGTGTTGTTTCTTCCAGCTTTGTCCTGCCTGGTTTCTCTCCCACTCTGTCTGATCTCTTTTTAGGATAAGGACTTAATTTGAGCATTGATTTGGCTACTGTGCTCACTTCGGAATCTGTCCCTTGTAAAGAACGCCAAGGGGTTTCTTCCGATGAGAAGGAAATCCTGGTGATCGAAGCACAGGAAGTCACCCCCTCCCACGATTTATCTGTCAGCTTATTTAATTGCTTAAAAGTATGTCTTGCCTTGTTCCCAAAATTTTATTGTTCTTCAAATAATATGCATTCCTGGTAGAATTTTTTTAAAAAATAAGTAACAGGAACAAATTGTTTCTTGATACTTGGAGGACAAGACATCTCATGTTACAAATTTTTTCTTAAAGGAACTTTAAGCACAAGTTCCTGAGAGAGAGGGGAGGCCCAGTGTCAGGCGGTCCTCAAGGCCCCTCCCCTTGGGAGAGACTTAGTAGGTTCAGGAGGGAGGGAGGAGGGCCCCTCGGCCTGGGTTCACTGGCACTGAATACTCCCGTCTCATGGGGTCCTTCATGACCTGTCCCACATGGGATCGATCCTCCTGCCCTGGGCCCATGGTCAGAGCAGCCAAGCTCCCCTGTGGAGGCCTCCACACACTCCTCCCTGCCAAGGCCACGACCCTGTGTCCGTGCTCAAGCACAGGTCTTCACCTCTGACCCTCTGGAGATGCTCCCACGGGTCACTGTCTGCTGTGGGCCAGGAAACCAAAACCGCAGGAATTGGAGCAGGGCTTGTCCTCTGCTGCACAGTTCTTCCCCTCTCATTCTGAAGCCCACAGACGAGAATATTCGCTCTTCTGTGGAGCACGGAGAGCCCGATCTGTAGAAGTTCAAAGCTGGTCCCTCCTTGGAGGGTCAGGGACGCGAGGTGCCCTGTTGATGAGTGTACTGCAGCAAAACAAACAGATGAACAAAAGACACCAATAAAATTCTTAACAATGCACGCTTTTTATGTACAAGGGCAGGGAGAGAAGGCCCAGCTCAGCCATGGTTTGTTACCCTGCTTCTGGCTGTTCAACATTTTGTCATTGACCTTCCTAGCCCCCACCCCCCTTTTTGTGTGCACCTGCACCGAGGTGCTCCAGCAAGGCTGGGGACAGAGACCCAGTAGATAGCAGTATTCTGTAGGGAAGAAACTGACTCCAAGGGAAAACAAGGGCATGAAAACAACACCAGTCCTGGAGTTGCCTTTCCCACAAGGCTCATTTGCGTCCCCTGTCACCAGAAGTGGGTTCTGTGAAAAAAGACTCTTCTCCAAGGAGCTCTGAAGGGAGAGCTGTTTGTGTGGTGAGTCTGCTCAGTTTCTGGAGCATCCCTCCCCCAGGTCCCGGGGGAGCTCTGCCTGCTGAGGACCTGGTGCTGCTGAGCTGCAGCTCCGCTGGATGGCAGTGCGGTGGGGCAGACCCGCTGCCACTGCGTCCTGGCCGCTCCCGTCGGCGGCAGCGCAGTGGAGCACGTGGGCCTGTGATCCTGGGCAGGCCAGCTTCACTTTTTTTTTTTTTTAAGGAAAATTAAAGTTACTGAGGTAACACTGGTTAATAACGTTATATAAATTTCAGGTGAACAATGCTCTGTACAGTCTATTGTGTGCTCACCACCCAAAGTCTAGTTTTGTCCATCACTGTGTGCAAAGTCAGACACATGTAAGCCCCTTTTTTATTACAAAATCATAAGCATGTAATTCTGTAACGTAACAGTATCACACTCAAGCACACCATATGACATTAGGTGAAATGTTCAAACTAAAACCATAAGTTATCACACCCGTATTGTTACCCTACCAACCACACTGAGGCCGGCGTTGCTTCTGCCAGACCCCGTGTTTGCCCCGCCCCTGGCTTTGCCTCAGGTAAGCACCATTCTGTCGCATCTATCTGTGAATCTGTTTTGTCTGTTTTGTTAGTTCGTTTGTTACTTTTTTGTTTTATTTTCCACACGTGAGTGAAATCATACAGTTTTTGTCCTTGTCCCTCTGACACATGTTACTTAGCATAATGCTCTCCAGGTCTACCCATGTCATCAGAAGTGCTGGCGAGGGTGTGGAGAAAAGGGAACCGTGGTGCACTGTTGGTGGGATAGTGAATTAGCACAGCTGGTGTAGAAACCCATGTGGAGGTTTCTTAAAAATTAAGAGTGGAACTAGAATTGCCATATGATCTAGCTTCACTTTCAGTAAGCGAGGAGTGCAGGGGGAGAGGCGATGGCTGTGCTGGCTGCCAGAGGTGGGGGCCTGGGGGGCAGCGAGACCTGCCTGGGGGGGCAGCGAGACCCGCCTGCGCTGCCTTCACCCCGGGGCTGGGCCACCCAGGGCCCTGGTTGCTTTCCAGCCTTGCTGGGCAGGTCCCAGGCCTTTATTCTCAGTCCAGCTTGATCCTAGGCCTGGAAATAATCAGAGCCAAGTGTACCCAGAGGGGCCGCTGATTTCCTTTTGTCCTGGATGCCCATTTTACCTCATGTACTTGGTTGCTGAGATGCCCAGTGACCCGTTTTATTGCATTCAGTGCTTTGGAGATTGCTTTTGAGTTTCTTGTGGTGCCTTCTGAAAAGGCCCCACGCCCCTGGGCTCAGGGGGAGGATGGGGATGTTCCTCTAAGTCCCCTTGAAGTGGCTGCTGTGGGCTTTGTTCTCAGCAGACGTGTCTTTCTAAAACCAAATTGTGGACCTTCCCAGCAGGGAGGGCTGGGGGTTGCTGGAGGTCACGTAGAATCTGTGCAGACCTGGAGCATGAGACTCCTGCAGCTAATTCCACTGCTAGAGTGTTTCATTGTTGCAGCTGAATTTTTGTTTGGGGGTTGAAAAAAGATACTTGTTTTTATTTTTATTTTAACAACCAAGATAGGCAATTGCCTTCTTTCTTAAGTGAATCTGGCTTAAATTCTTATCTAAAGGCAGGATCTTGGATTAAATAATTTACTGAGATTTTCTTGAATTTTTATTTTATATTTTTATCATGGTAGAATACAGGAAAAAGTGCAGAAACCTTAATTGTGTAGCTAAGTAAATGTTTACCTCTGGATATTCCTCTGTAACCTAAGATGTGAGGATACTGCCTGTGCTCCTGAAGCTGCCTGGGGCCCTGCTTGGCTGGCATCCCTTTCCAAGGGCAGCCACCATCCTCACGTCTGTTTCTATCTATTAGTTTTGCCTGTTTTTGAACTTGATATAAAAGGATTCATCCAGTGTATATTCCTCTGTGTCTGCTTTCATTCGCCGTGTCTCTGAGATTGCCCGTTGTATCCAGAAGTAGTTCTTTTTCATTGCTATATTATATTCCACTATTTGGATTTATTGCCACAATTTATTTCTCTATTAATGAGCATTTGGTTTCTTGGCATTTTTTAAAGCTTGACATCTAAGCCTTCTTTTCATAATGGCCAACACTTATTCCAATGATGTAAAAAAATTAGCAATGACACTTTTTCTCAGATGAAACTTTGTATGGATGGAGTCTGTTCTTAGGGAATAGATGGTGTATGAAGGACTGCTACCACTCATTGGCTGTGAACCCCGACTTTCCTGCCTCCCTCCCCCCTGGGGTGACCTGGAGGGGAGGCGGTTTGGCTCACTGGGGCAGGCCTGGCCTTTGGTGCTGGCCTGCCAGCCTGCTTTCCCCTCACCATGCCTCTGTGGACAAATTACTTAATGTTGGTTTCCTTCTGTATGAAACGGAGATTGAAGTAAAAGGGCGCTTCCATCACAGGGTTATTAAAAACATTAAGGAAGACAGTGCAAGGCGAGTGCTGCACGCAGCATGGACACGGAGCCAGTGCTGAGCATGCCGCCTGGCGAGGCTGCCGCCCTCGCTGTGGGCGTCACAGACCCAGCACTCCTGGGGGGCGCGTGGACTCAGCTCTTACTCCCCCCCAGCCCCAGGAAGGTGTGACGAGTCAGGCTGTTGGAATGTGCCTGAGGCACTTTCCCCTGCTAATTTGGGAGGCTGTGGAGGCAGGCACACTGCACCTCCGGCCCACAGAATGCTGGCGTACCACCGCGGGCGGGTGCACAGGGCTGCTGCAGCACCCGACTCCCCCCAGACCCACCTTCTGCCGTGCCCCTGGGCTTGGGGGACTTGTCGATCTTACTAAATGAAGACTGTGTGGGGCTCCGTCCCGCAGCGGGATGTCCTCTCATGTGGATCCAGGAGGACGTGCGACGGGAAAATGGAGCCCTTCCAGGCTTGTCTCCCAGCCTGGCTTCCCGCCAAATGGAACTTCTGGAGCCAGGCCCTGGACCAGATGTAGCTGGAAGGATTAGATGTAACTATTATTACTGTTCATAATAACAATAGCTAACATTTACTCAGTGCGTGCAGTCTGCAGTAGGTGTGCTGTTCAATCGAGTGTTTGGGACAGCCCTGATTCCCTTTGCTGAGACACATTGATCTGCCCACTGGTCACCTCCTCCTCTAACTAGAATTAAGTTCCATGAGAAAGGATTCCCCCCCCCCCCCCCTGTTCTTCACTGTTGTATCTCCAGAAGCTAGAGCAGTACAGGCTCAATAAATATTTGCTAAATGAACATATGATTTCTCTATTGAAGGAGAAGAAATTGAGGCTCAGGGAAGTTCAATAACTCTAACAGGGTCACACTGGTAGTAAGAGGCAGCGGCAGGTCTGTTGGGTCCCAAGTCCCTGCTAGTAACTGTCCCTCTGTATGAGGTGGAGGCCCCTCCCAAAAGGATGGGGGTCCAGGTTTGGAGTGGGATGGAGAGATGCTACCCTGGGCTCAGCATTTGTTTACACCTGTGGAATGAACCTAGTGTGCTTCAGGGAGGACACTCGACTGGCCCCCAGCAGGGGCCATTCAGGACTCTCACCTGTGTGGGTACAGGCCTTCACTGCCCCCAGCTGGCCTGGCAGGTCAGAGGGCTGGTGACTTGCCTCAGGCTCAGCCCTTTGCCCACAGGCTGCAGGCACAGGGCAGGCACTTCTGTCCGGGCTGCTCTATAGGGGTGCTGAAGGAGGGTGTGGGGCAGGAGGGGACACCCACCCTTGTCCGATAGGGACATTGGATCAGTCTTGTGCTTAGTGTGAGACTGAGCAGTGCACAGTTGGGGGTTTACAGCCTTTTCTCTTTGTGTTCTGGCTGTGCCCAGCACCCGTCTCTGGGCTGGAGACTCTGTTGACCCGATCAATCTCAGGGAGGTCTTCCAAGCCGTGTTGGCTCTTGAATGCACTTTTACTGCAGCACAAGTGGCAGCAAGTAATTGCCATTGTGTCATTATATCACTGATGCCAGCTGCGGAGAGTTTTGTCCTGAGTAATTTCTGTGTCTGTGAGGAGCCAGCTCAAGACTCTGAGGCAGATGCAGGCTGGTGAGCGAGCGGCCTCTTCGCCTGCTGTTTATCCACTCCGAGTCTGTCTGCACTTACATGTGCGTTTACCCATTCCCATTTAGGTTTTATCACCGCTTTTACTCCACCCTCTCCGTGCTGAGCATTGTCGTTTTCCAGTATTTTACTACGGAATCCTTACCCAGTTGTTACCAATCTCTAACATACACACTCTCGCCGCTTTTGGAGAACTCCTGACAAGGATTGGACTTTTTTTTTTGACAGTTTTGAAACTACCCTCTGACATCAGTGGGGTGCTTTAACAGGTGCTTGTCACCTCTGCTTAGCTGTTTCTTTCTCATCCTGGAGTCATTTTTGTCAGGCTTTAGAGACTGTGCTTGTCAGGATCTCTTCTCTAAAGGTGAAATTGAGGGTGTCCCCTTGCCGGACAGCATGGTAACCAAGGGCTCAGTCCTGGACGGACTGCCTGGGCCTGCATTGGGTCCTGAGCACGTTTCACATTGTGTCCTCATTGCCCAGACCTGCATGGTCTGACTCGGTGACCACCAGCATGTGTGGCCCCTGAGTGCTCAAAATAAGGCTAGTCTGAACCGGGATGTTCCGTTGGTACAAACACACACCAGATTTCAAAGCCTGCAGATGGAAAAAAAAAGGTAAAATAGCCCGTTAATATTTTAAAATATTGGTGACACGTTGACATAATATTTTGGATATGTTGGATAAAATAAAATATTAAATTCCACTTGTTGCTTTTCACTTTTTAATGTGCCTGCTAGAATATTTAACTGACAGATACAGCTAACATTTGGGATTCAACTTATATTTCTGTTGGATGGCGCTGATCTAGACTGAGGATGATGATGGCTGCTGGCAAGCGTTCACTCCGGTACCTGGTGCGTAGTAAGCACTCACGGAATCTTAGAGGCTGTCACAGTCATTGTCACCATCGTCACCTTGTCATCACAGGTGGAAATCTAAGCCAAGAGGAGAGGATTTGGATGTGGAGAGTTCTGGGTTACGGCTCCAGGTGAATAATCTTCTAAGACAGCAATTTCCACCTGGTGTGCTGCAGGAATTTTTAAAAGGTGCAGTACCTGACTATTTGGTCAGGGATACTGACCTCTTTTCCCTTAGATGGCCAAGGAAAAAAAGGACAATAGGCAACACAGTAGCTGTCTCGTGTGAATCAATCAAAATTATATCTATCTTTTTGTCAAATTGGCAAAAAGTACATTTCTGGGTGTGCTGCAGAATTTTCATAGTCGGTTTTTGTGCTGTGAGATGGGAAAGGTGGGCGTTACTGTCGTGAAAGGTTTGTGTGATGTCAGGGTTCTCTCGTCTTGCAGATGCTGCTCATGTCTCAGCTTCCTGGCTGCGTTTGTAAGGGCGGGCTGGCACAACTCAGGGAAGACCTGCTACCGAAGGTGTGACCTCCTGCTACCACCTGCTTTGTGGAACTCCCTCAGGCTTCCTTGTTTATCCAGCTCCTTCAACTTTTATGTTGGAGTGAAAACCCCAGTTTTTGTGAAGCCAGTTGTAACTGCTAACCTTTATGGAGTGTTTGCCATAGGCCTGTAGGCTCTCAGTAAGGGCTGCCCAGAGCGCTGGCCTCCCCTGTTGTCTGTGCAGTAAACCAGGCCTACGGTAAGCATCATGCCTGGGGTTTCATGGCTGGGAAGTGAACATGCTAGGCCTAGAATCCAGGGCTGTCTGATGATAAAGTCACACTAGTTATTCTGCGTCACCAGCACTCAAGGCAAATCTTGCTCTTAATTGGAAAGCCTGGAGCACCGCAGATGGGGCATGTCAGGGTGTTGAGAAACTGGGGAGGACATTTGTCTGAAGGCATAGAAAGCCCAGAAAACACCTGAGGATCCTTGGGCCAAGGTTGATTCTGGAACTGGAGTCCGGTGCTGCTACGAGCACTGGCCGCAGCATGGACCTGGCCCCGTGCCGTCCTGTCACCTCAGGCGGGCCATGTTGTGGGCTTCCTCCATGGGCCTGAAGTCAGTCCACCAGGAGGGCTTTCCTGAGGTCCCAGAAAGGTAGAGGAAGATGCAGCCCCCGACACTTGACAAATGCATCAACTTTACCAGCACTGCTTAAAGGAGGCGTCTAGGATGACATTTCCAAGGTTGTAGTGTTTTCTGGGGGAAATTTCATGACAGCCACAACCCTAATGAGTGTGAGTGTCAGGAGAGGACATTAGCTTTCATTTGGGCCTGATGAAAATTCCTGGTCACTTTACCGTGTTGGCGAGATGCCAGGAAAGATACGTATCACGAGGCTGGGTGTCTCTGCTGCCGTAGAACACCGAGTGGGACACAGTCTTTAATGAGTGAGTGTCACTGATTGGAGCAGCTACCTTTCAGGGGAGCTGTTCTCTTGAATAAAAGATTTCTATTTAGTATCCCGGTTATTTCCTCTTTGACCCCCTTTCAGTCAAAATATGCAGGGCTTACTCCTCACCTCTTGACATCCGATGCCTGTTAGAGCCTTATTAGCATTTGTTCTCATTGATGTCCATTGAATTTTAAATCTGGCAGGGACGTGATTAAGAGGTGGAAAAGGACCGGACTTGGTTCAATCGTGACTGTCGGATGGTGGCATGATGACCAGCTCAGCATTTAATTACATCTCTTGTGTTTTCAGTTCCCTTTCATGCCCCTGGAGGGAACAAGTTCTATTCCAAGTCACGCTCTCTGGCGTGGCAGGGGGAGGCAGGGTGCTGGAGGGAGTGCAGAATTGGCTGGTCCTAGTGCACGGGATGCAGGCTGGGGCGTGGGAGACACGTTCCACCTGCCATTCACCCAAGGTGCCATCTCTTTGTGAGTCGCCATAAGAACAAGGAGATGAGCAATGAGCTTCCGGGCATTCTGAGGCTCTGCGCTAAGTGCTGTGCCCGTGGGACCCCAGTGAGTCCCCACACTAGTCCTGCCAGGCTGGCGGCTGCTGTATGTGGAATTGTGTGCCTCCAGAATGCATCTACTGCGGCCTGAACCACCAATGGGGTGGAAGTTGGATTTGGGGCCTTTGGGAGGCACTTAGTTTAGGTGAGGTTGGGAGGGTGGTACCCTCATGATGGGATTAGTAGTTGTTTAAGAAGAGACCCAGGAGACCTTGCTACTTCTCTCTCTGTCCTGTGAGGACGCGGTCAGAAGGTGGCTGTTTTCAAGGCCGGAGGCAGGACCTTACTGGGGAACCGAATCAACTGCCACCTTGGTCTTGGACTTCTAGCCTCCAGGACTGTGAGAAATCAATTCCTGTTGCTGAAGCCACCTGGTCTTCAGTGCGGCAGCCTGAGCTACTGAGACACTGGTTCTAGTTCCGTTTCAGTGGCCCAGTCAGTCTGGGGTGGTAATCTGCTGGGTGGTCTCCCTGGTTCCTCTTTATGTGGATTTTAAAAAATCTGTTTTTATTCTCACCCGAGAACATCTTTTCATTTCTTTTAGAGAGAAAGTAAGGGAGAAACATCAATGACCGGGAATGAAACTTGCAATGTTTTAGTTACAGGACCATGCCCCAACCAGCTGAGCCACACTGGCCAGGGACTCCATGGGTTTTGCGTGTGTGTATTCTCCGTGGGAAGCTCTCTCATGGTCTTTCCATTTTCCTCTGGGTGCTTCACAGAGCCTGTGCAGAGAAGCCGCAGAGTGAGTGAATGAACGAATGAATGAGTATGACGGCCTGGGAGGGAAACTGACTAAGCAGAGAGGTGGATGGAGGGAACCACAAGTCACTCCCCCTCTTCCTTCACTCATGTCTTGTGAACATGGGTCCCCAGAGAAGTCTCCTCTCTGTGGCCAGCCTCCCCAGAGATACCCACCCATTGAGGGGCATTGCCCTGGTCATCTGGAACCACCCTGAGGGGGTCTCATGTTGTCCTCCCCCACATGGGCCGAGCTCAGCCCACTTAGGAGCTCAGCTGACACTACACCATGGGTACCCAAACCTCTGCTTCCACCTGAGCACCGGACTGGATGGGGAAGAAAGGGTTATAGCTTGCAGGTGCGGGTGTGTTGTACAGAGCAGCATCTAGGTCATCCCTCCCACACAAAAGAAATGAATAGAGCTGGCCCACCTGCTGCTTGCTGCACGAACCCCACTGCTCTGTGCAGAAGAACACCAGGCAGGCACCAGGCTGTTTTAATAAGATACGGCAAGATTAATAAGGGAGCAGAGCTCCTCTGGAACACACAATCCTGTGCACAGTTGTGAAGGGAGACTCCAGTGGAGAAGCGGAAGCTGCAAGAACAGAGGGCTGGGGATGCAGGGAGGGTGGCACAGGGCAGGAAGCCCCCTGGGAGGAAGGGTAGCGTGTGTCAGGGGCCATATGCCTGGGTCCATCCTGGGTGTGGAGCAGTGTGAGGACGCTCTGGGTCCCCTTGAGCACTGTGCCCTATCCTGGCCAGCTTTGTTGTAGATTGCGTGGGACCTTTGCATGTGCTGTTCTACCATCTCTGCCCGGGTAGCCCCTGCTCTTCCTTAAGGTCCCATATCTTGGGGGAGGCCTTCCCAGCCCCACAGACTAGGTCCTAGGTGCCCATTCTTCACTCTCAGGGCCTGCTGTCCCCTCCTTTGTGGCACTTTAGAGTTGTAATTTTACCTGACGTTGCAGCACGCCCCTTCCCCCCTCTTTTGCTTGCCTGGTTTGTTCTTCTCTTTCACTAGGTAAACTTTCTGTGCTTGTTCGTTAGTGTGCTCATGTCTGAAAACAATTCTTCTAGCCCTAGCTCAGCACCACCTTCTGGTTCAAAAGCCCCTGTTTTTGTAACAGGTACAGATATTTGAGGGAGGATTGGGCTGGATTACTCAGGCTATTGAGTATGTTTTCTAGGATCAGGTATTCATCTCAGTTTGAACTGTTTTCAGGAGAGGGTCATGTGACACAGGAGGCACCTTTTCGGGGTGGTTGGGTGGGTTGTACTGGGAGGAGAGCAGGCATGTGGACTGATATTCCCACCACGGCTTCCTGACCAGAGGTGGGACATTAACCCCTTTGTCCAGACCTCAGTCACAGCCTTTTTCCTGCAGCCAAAGCAACAGCTTCTCTACCTCCTGCCCATGACTGTGAGGGCAGGGATATGCCGGGCCCTTTATCTGAGCATCCCAAGAGCTCAGTGTAGTTCCTGACAGCAGTTGGTACTTAGCAGGTGGGGTTCAAACAGTACAAAAGAGGGGAGAAGATGCAAAGGGGGATTTCCGAACATGTTGTACTGAGAAACCTTGTCGGGATGTGCATTTTATACAGGTTGGCATGGAGGACCATGGACAGAAAACAACCGGGAGTCAGGAGTTGCTTAACAACAATGGGATAGCAATATATGGGCACTTCTGATGTCCTCCTTGCTGTGTGTCTTTCCCAGGCATGTCTCCAGTGAAGTTGTTTATACAGTATTTTTTCCATTAGTCAGTGAACCTCTAAGCAAAAGTGTCTCCCCTGTGCTCCACTTGGAGCCATGATTCCCTGGAGCTGCTCTAGAAATACCCAGTGAGTTGATTTCTTTAAGCCTCAGTGTTACTTTCTCCTACACACAGTGCTCAGTGGCAGTGCAGCTTCTAACTGATTGTGGGCTGGAGGTTTGGGTGTGGCTGTTAGGGGATGTCGAAGCCTTGGGGCGGTGGGACGGGTCCAGAAGAGGCCAGGGTTCCTTCTCTGCCTCCTACATTGGACACCAGCTGTTGCCTTCTGGTGATTGTCAACCATCCACTTTGCAAAACACAGGGCTGGGGAAGAGGAAGGCAAACCAAGAACCACAGGCAGACTCCTTCTCCTGTATCCAGGGCTGATGTCAAGTAAGCGTGATCCAAGTCATTTGACTTTATCTACATTAAAACATGTGAATAGGTGGACTAACAGAACAAGGAAGAGCACTCGAAGCCCAGCATTGCTGCCACCCGACTCAGATCGTCCCAGTGCACGCTTGCGCTTTCCCTCCCCGCTCCCCGCTCCATCTGGGCTCAGCAGTTTAAGAAGTCTAAGGTCTGGTGTGTAAAAATTGCAACCATGGTTGTTTGCTATTGTCCTCATTTACTTGGTCTGACTTTTTCTTGTTTTGCTGACTGTTGGTCCACACGTAGCTGGAGCATCCATCTCCTTTCTCTCACCTTTTCCTAGAGCACTGTCCCTTCCCTTCTGATTTTGTCCTAGATTTCACCCTGGAGGCCTGTGATGGACGCCCCTGTCCCAACTGCTTCAAGTCAAATTCTTACTCAGTCATTTATGTCTCAGGGTTACTTAATGACCTGCCCATTCAAAGGAGCTATGCTACTTTGAAAAACACTTGCATGGTGGCAAATGGCAGTGACTCCTTTCCGGAAGGTAGTCCCATACAGTAGGCGTGGGACGGTGAGCAGGACTACAGCTCAGACCTTGTAGGCCAGTTTGCTGTCAGGGTTTAGGTCCTGGGAGTCGAAGTCCTGCAGGCCCCACTCTCAGCCTGGCTCTGCTGCGTGCTGGTGGCGTGGTCACGGGGAGGTTGAACATTTCTTGTCTGAGAAATGCGGGTGAGGATGCGCCTCTCATAGGGTGGTTGTGAGGATTCAAGGTGACCTTGTATCTCTCGCACCATACCTGGTAGCAAGTGTTCAGTAAGTGGTAGTTTTTTGTGGTATTGCTTTCTAGCTCATAGATTCTGAGGATTCACTCCTAAGTTTTCTATTTCCAAAACATTGAAATTGTCCTCGTACCCATCCATGTGACGTCTTGGATCTTAATAGGATTGAAAAATGCTGTTTTGTCCTTGGAGCACTTGGAGAGTATTCTTGGAGAGAATTTGGTGAAATTCTTGATTAAAGAGTACAGGTCTTTGCCTGTTTGCCTGCCCACTGACCTCTGTGCAAACAGCTCTTCTGGGGATCTGTCCCCGTCTCTGCCCCTCGCAGTGTCTGCCGGGGGACAGTTTATGAGCATTCCCTTTCAGGGACAGTTTATGAGCATTCCCTGGCAGTACTGCCAGAAGTTTTGGAATTATACTTTCGTGTGTCTTCGTATATAAATGGTGCTACGAATGTTTAATAAGGTCAACCCTAATGCATGTTTGAAAACTGTGTAAGTTAAGAAAACAGCTTTGATTGCATGAGTAATCTTTAAAGTGCCTGCTAAAAATGCAGTAACTTCTCTGTCACTAATAGAAAAACTTATGAGCTCTGGAGGGATTTTTAAAGCACCATCCAGTGGCTCTTGCCCATCTTAGTGAAAGTCTCCATAAAATAGATGATTCATGTTACAAGAGTGGAATGATTAACTTGAATTATGGGGAAATTATTCTAAGACTTGAATGTCTCGTTTATGAATGGATTAGAAGACAGATTGTTTCACAGTTGGCTTTTCTAAAAGGAAGAGTTTAGCTAAGTGGCTAAGAACCTCAAAAATAAGGCTTCCCCCAACATTGGTGTTTTTTAAGGAGGTATTTCAGGGTCCTTTATTTAAAGAGGAGAAACTTGTTGTTTCAAAGAAGACGCATACATGTTTCTGTCAATTTCAGAGTAGAATTCTAGAATTCTTCCCAAATCTTTGTCAATTAGTAAGGTTGAGAAGGTCAGAACCCTGCCTTGAAGGGAGGACCTTTGAGTCCAGGGCCTGTGCCAAGGGCTGAGAGGAAACCAGGCGAATTCAGGTGGGCCAGAGACTCCTGTGTTGATGAAGGGAAAGGCCTTGGCTCCCTTTACCTTCTGACCAGCCGCAGCACCACCCATAGGAGGGTCTTAGCAGAGACCCCTGGGCTGAGAACTACAACCAGGAAGAGAGGGGGTGGCTGAGCTGGGGAGCAGCTGCTGAAAGCTGGGTGAAAGCAGATGCAGGTTACAGACTTGGGTGAGTATCCTTATCAGAAGCCTGGCTTGAGGCCTACTGTGTGCCAGGACCTGCACTGGGTGCTTGGACTCTAAGTGGAATCTCACATTGTTCCTCTCTGTGGGGAACTACAGATGATGGGATGACAGTTGCCATGCAGTGAGCACTACTGAGCAGTTCGCATGCATCTGGGTCACTTCATCCTAATAGCATCTCTTCGAGGGAAGCACCAGTATTAGCCCATTTTAGAGACGAGGAGACTTGGGGTCAGCAATAAGTGATGGAGCCACAGTTTGAACCCAGCTCTACCCAACCTCAAGCCATGGCTCTTAAACCCTGCTTCATCTTAGGTATAAAAGTCTTGGGCGCAGTCCCAACAATGTAGACCTTGGAAGGGGAGGTCCAAATTTTTCCCTTCTTATACATCATCACTGTAGGTGCTGGTTGGCTAAGAGGGTGAATCTGCCCTGTTGTCCGTCTGTCAGGTGTCACAAGGGTGGTGGGACCTTAGCATTAAAACTCATGTTCCATAGCCTGTGCATGCCCATCCCTCACTCAGGTACTTCATACAAATGACTTCACTTTCATTTGGTTTTGTGTGGATTCTTTCATTAGGTCACTGTGGCAGCACTGTGGCAGCAATGACAGATAAGCCAAAGTGGCAGTAGCACTAAAAATGACATGTACAAGGTTGAGTATGGAAGCTGCAGGGCGGGGCTGTGCTGGAATCTGAAGGAGTGGTGGGTGATTCTACTTTCGCTCCAAGAACTTGACACGGTGGTAAATTGTGGATGTGCAGATGTGCATGCAAGTGTGTGTGGGTGCACACATGTGTGAGCATGTGTGATTAATGCTTGTGTCAAACTCAAGGAAGATGAGGTTTGGACCTTCTGAAATGTCCAAGGAGTATGTGTGTGGGGGCATGGTAGTTCATTTATTCACTCATTCCTCAGCTCCAGCTGAACACCTACTCTGTGTCAAGCACTTGGGTTTCACGCTGTAAAAGGCAGACATACTTGCTGCCTCCCTGGAACCCACAGTCCTGCTCCCTGCTCAGAGCAAACAATAAAGGAGCAATCATCCATCTCACTATTGCATTGCAATTACTGCAAGGGAAAGACCCACAGTAGAGGAGAAAGTGATGTGGGCAGAGGGTTAACCTAGACCCTTGTCAAGGTGGTGGCCAGGGAGACCTTTCTGAGCAAGTGACAACTGAGCTGAGAGCCAGTGTCAGTCAAGGGGAAGCACATTCCAGGGAAGGAAGGAGAAGGTTCTTGGAACAGAAAAGAGGCCACTGTGGCTGGTGTGTGGCAGGCAAAGGGAAAGTGGGCCACAATGGACATGGTGTGGGGGGCGGACACCACTCTCTGCTTGGGCATCGGGTGAAGGCGAGGCGGACTGAGATGGACCTGGATTTGCCTCCTACTAGCTGTGTGGCCGTGGACTGATGACATAACCTTTCTGAGCGAAGGAGCCCCTCTTTTAAAAATGTGGATGAAAACACCTGCATCTCAAGGTAGCCACAGGGTAAAATCACAGAACTTGAGTGTTTAGTCCCATCATCCCTGGCACTCAATAGGTGCAAAAAAATACCATTTCTCTTCCCCAGTCTCTTGGCTTTGGAGTTGATGGAGCAGCCACGGGTACACAGATGGTGGTTAGGCACTAGGGAAAACTGCCTACAAGTCTTCGTGTTTAACCCCTGTCCTCTTCCAATTAGGCGGTCTCCAGAAAGGCCTGTGGAAGAGGGGTGGAGGGAAAGGGGCAGGCTGGGTGTTCACTCCCCTATTTGCTGACAGTTAATAAGGTCAGAGTTTCTTCTAGAGTGGGAGGCAGGAGGTGAGGGGCAGGGAAATAAGGGAGCAGCAGGGGCTGGGGCTGGAGGTGGAGCCCGGTTGGAATCTCGGCATCTTGGGCTGTTTGTGCAGAGCTGGGTGAACAGAATCCCTGCTGTGCCCTGGCTGCTCCCTTCTGCTGTTACCCACCCCTGCCCTTGGAAGAGAAGGACCTCCCAGTTCACTCAGAAGGTAGCTTTGTGCATCTCCGGGCTGGCTCCTGGCGCCTGTCCTGCCCATGCTGGCTTTGCCAGCCGCTGCGCCTTGCTTCCACTGCTGGTGTTCCTTATCGGAAAAACATTCAGAAAGTAAGTCCTGTTTTCCTGGTGTCTTAGGTCATTTCAGAAAGTCTTTGTACCTACTGTGTGCCTGGTGCTGTGGATATGACAATGGACGCACAGTTCCTGTCCCCTGTGTTGTCTCCTAACAGCCCTGAGACGGCAAGGATTGCTGACCTTGGTTTACAAGGAGGGGCTGAGGTTTAGGCCACATAAGCTTGGACTGCCATCTAGGTCTGTCCTGTGCTGGCAGCCGCGAAGCTGAGCTGTGGCCCAGTATAGTGAGTTTCTGGTGGGCGTTCCTCACGCGTGTGTTTGCCCCTTGGCCTCTGCACCCATAGCTCATGGATGTATAAACCAGCATTTGAAAGCCCCCAGTGAGCTCACTTCCTAGTGCTCTCCTCATGTAGAGGGAAAACCCTTTTGTAAAGGGTTAGGTACACTGGACGCATGTCTCTGCTGTGGGTGTTAGTGTTTCCAACACCCACTGTGTCACATTGGGACACACTTGTACTGGAGCCGGGGTGCCAGGAAAGTGCCTGTGGTGCAGATGCCCATCTTAAACTATGACCTCTGGAGGGCCAGATCTGGGTCTTAGTCATCCTGGGTCCCCACGCTCAGTGTGATGCTGGCTCGAGGACGCACTCAGTCTGACCTTGTGGGGAAGAGTGGGCCCTTGCAGTCAGTCTGCCATGGGGTTGAGTCAGGCCTGGCCGCTGCCGATGACACAGCCCAGGCAAGTGACTTAATCTCTCTGAGTCTCCCTGGGGATTCAACCAGAGAGGTCACAGTGCCTGCTATGTTAAGCCAGGAGCTGGCAAGCTATGGCCCTTGGGCCAGATCCGGCCTGCGACCTGTTTTTGTGTATAGAGTTGTATTTGAAAACAGCAGTGCTCATTCTTTCATCTGTGTGTCTTCCGTGACTGCTCTTGCACCACGACAGCAGAACTGAGTGGCTGTGACAGAGACTGTATGGCCCTCAGAGCTGAGAATTTTTACAGTCTGGTCCCTGCAGTTGTCACAATAGTTATCTTTACTTGTAACTCCAGCCCCTCCTACTTCTTAAATAAGCTGTCTTCAGAGCAACAGCCTTCTTCTGTTCTTCTGAGCTTCAGGAGGAACTTTTCAATTGCTTGGTTGACACATTTGCGACTCCCTTAGTTTTGATCTTTGCAGCTCTCAAGATTTGGGTCAAGTTCCTTCCTAGCCTCCCTCTCCTGGCCTGATGGTTCCTTAGAGCTTTTGGTTTGTCTTCAGAGGTGGCACTTCCTCCACCTCTTCCTCTGAGTAGCTCTCCTTTCGGAATGGCTGAGGCTGAAGAAACACCGCACGGGGAAGCCTGCTGCAAACTCATTCCTGTGAAGGGGAGATTGTGCGTGAAGGTCTGCATGCTTCCAGAAAACCTGGAGAGGTGTGAGCACTGCACTCTGAGCACATGATCCTCCCGATCTTGACCTCCCACCCTGAGTCCCAGGGCCCTGCTCTTATAGGAGAAAATGTCCTGAAATACTTTTTTGTAGTAATTTCCTTTTGAAAAATGTAATCTCATTTTGGATAATAAAGGCAATGCATGCAGTTTATGGAAACATGGGAAATGAAGAAAGCTGAAACAACCCTAATCTTACTAACCAGAGATAACCATTGCTAGCATTTTAGTATATTTCCTTCCAGATTCCTAATCACACGTAATGTTTACATAATTGAAATTACATTGTTTATACAATTTATTTTCTGCAGTTTCACTGATGTCATAACCATTTGCTCCAACATTGGACACACTTCAAAGCCACATGACTTTTATCTGTGCCCGTACACATACATACTCTCAGCCACCCACCCGCACGTGCACGCAGGCATCGTCCATCCATCCATTTTTCCATCCATCTAACAGACATTTCCTTAGTGCTTCTTACTTCCCAAACCCTGTACTAGGTGCCTCGCACACAGTGGTGGGCACGATCAGGCCCTGCCCCTCCATTTACAGAATCAGTCTACCAGAAAGCAGAGCTAATTATTGTATTGTGGTCTTAGCTTCAACTGCTATGATAAAATAGCACAGATGAGGTGACATTCCACAGAAATTTATTTCTTACAGCTCTGGAGGTGGGAAGTCTGAGATCAGGTGCCTGCACAGTTGGCTTCTGGGAGATTCTCTTCGTGGCTTCCCTGTGGCCATTCCCTGTGTCCTCCAGCAGTGGTGTGAGGGACCTCTGATATCTGTCCTCCTCGCTCAGGCACTGACCTCATCGTGGGTGCCCCCGCCTCATGACTTCATCAAAACCTATTGGCTTCCTATGGGACCCACCTCCTTTCACCATCCCATTGGGGTTGGGCCTTCAGCATCTGACTTTGGGTGGCACGCAAACATTCAGTTTATAAAGAGCACCACGTGATGGATGCTTTGATGTGGGAGCGGTAAAGACTGTGTCAGGCATCTGGAGAAGGGACCCATCACTGTCGTGGAGCAGACCAACTTTCCAGAGGAAGCTAACGCTAGGCTTGGCGGTCGTCTCTGTAGAGGCAGTGCAAGGAATCCCCACGTTCTGGTAATGGTGGGCAGGCTTCCGAGAAATGTGCGCTTGAGTGGGATGGAAGGAAAGGAAACCAGTGGTGACCGTTAGAGGCAGAACCCCAAATATTGCTGTGCTATGTTATGGTCGAGACTGCCTTCCTAGCGCGGGGCACTTCAGAAATAAAGTGGGGTGCTGCAGAGATAAAAGTGGGCAGACTCATTCGGAGATGTGGGACTTATTCCTGAAATAGGAGGCAGCATTGGCTAGAGAATCCCCCTTGGCCTCAACTACCTCCCCATAAACTGAAGTTAGGCATCTGTCCTGTCTTGGGGCTGCTGGGGACAGCACAGGGGACAGGGACTGAAGGGTGCCTCCTGGGGAGGGTGGCATGTGGAGATGCTCCTGCTTTTTGGAGATTTCCACAGCACTGTTGAGAAGTCGTGGCTCCAGCCTGCTTCATGGTGGTTTTGGAGAGGGCCAGGACCCACGTGGGTCCAGATGGTCATCAGATTAATGTGTGGAAGGTGGCGTGCCTTGTAAGAGGTGGGGTGACAACATTTCTGGCAAGGGCAAAACCCAGACCCAGTCCTGTCCCAAAGTTCTGAGCACAGCAGCGCCACCTTCTTCTGCCTTCTGTCTTGCTTCTTGCGTGTGTGTGTTTTTACCAGCTCCCCCAACGAGCGGTGGTGTGGGAGGTGGCTGTTGTGACAAACTGACTGCAGACTGAATCTTGCTCATTTTGTTTGACAGCCGGGCTGGGCCCTAGCCTGGTGCATTCATAACAAGGGGATAACAGCACCAATTGCTGGTTTTCTTAAATCCTCTCTGAGTGATTGAAATGGAAGTTGGCCCTTCCATGGATGCTCAGGGGTGGAGTTGTCAGGGACAGCCTGGTGGGTGTTTGGTCAGTGGTGCCTTTGTCCCCCACGAGGGTCTCTGAGGTGGTTGCGGGGTGCATGTGCAGGCCACAGCTGCCCTCCATCAGTGGACAGGGCCACCACACAGGCGTGGAAGGGATTCGGGGACAGATCGGCACTATATTACGTCTGTCACAGAGGGAAAAAAACACCCAGCTCAGGAACCGTATCTCTGTATATTTCTCCTTGGCTTTTAATTTCGTGTCCAAGTTGGGCAAGCATATCAAAATGCTGACTTCATGTATTCCTCAATGAGGAATGCAGTGTTTTATAAAAGTGACTTTTCATTAACAAAGGCCTGTGAGCAAGGTGGAAACCAACAAAATTTGCATTACCTCACCTTCATCTGTAAAATGTGGGAGTTCTCACTGCCCTGTAGGGTTTACTATTAGGATTAAATTAGAGAGTCCATGCTTTCGACCTATTGCCTGGTAAATAGTAGGTACTCAATAAGTGGAAGCTATTATTTCTTTTGATATAATAGCTAATTTTGATTCAGGGTTCAGAGTGTTTCTGTACATTAACTCTCTTAATTGATTTTGGATGCTCTGGAACACCTGCATTATGGTCTTTAATTAGGGACAGAGCTGCCTGTGAGAACGCACGCTGTGCCCTGCTCCCCTTCCTGGGGGCAGCGGCTGACCCTTCTCGATGAGAAGTCAGAAAACTATTGTATAACCAAAGAAGAGTACCATTCAAATGCAGATTTCCAGGTCAAGCCCGAGGTTGCGCTCTAAGGCACCTACTGGCACTGTGACGTCATCCAGAGTCTTACTCTTAGGGGTCCTGTGCACCAGTTAGAGGGGGACTTCTTTTTTCACATGGACACAACGCTTAGGAAGGTTGCTCCCAACAGAGGTCTCATATCGCGGGCTCCCTACCAGGCTTGATTTATTTAGGCTTTCTTTGAGGTTGACTGGCTGCGATGGACAATTTTTAGCTTCCATCTCAGAATGGTCCGTTAAGACACTATCCTCTGTTCTCCCCTACTGCAGGCTTTGTGGTGAGTTCACCCTTCCAGTGCCGTCCGAAAGTGCCTATTAAATTGGAGTTCAGGGTATCTCAGTTCTTGATTTGATCGTGTAAGCCTTGAAATTTCATTCAGGAGGCACAGAAAAACCCTTCAAAATTTTGAGTAATCTGTTTGAACGCTATCTCAGAAAGGATTTAACCAAAGAATATCAAACTTGGATATAAACACTATCAAAAACCAACAGAGAATTTCTCTTTAGCACACAAACCACCTGGAGCATTCAAGTTGTAGAGAAAACAGTCGAGGATCTGTTGGGGAGGCTGAATTTCTTACCATGGTTGGTGCGAAGCTGTGGCTGGGAGATACTATGGGAGGAAGGAGCAGGTGTGTACTGACCTACTTACCTACATATCAAATTAGTTTCATGAAAGTGAACAGAGCTACCTGGGTTGTACAACTGAGGAACGGGTGATGCCCTGGGTCAGCTGGGTCTCTTCATGCCAGTTGGGCAGTGGTGTTGGCTGAACCTCCTGGGCACAGTGCCTTGCACAGGTGTGAAGGGAGGTAAAGAGAGTCTTTGCCTGGGGAAAGGGGCAGGTCTTATTTGGTCACTGCTCTGCGATGCCTCTGACAGACACACAGCAGGCACCCACAAAGCCCCTTCACTCCAGCCTCACTACTAGGCAGGCCTATTTGGGTACCTGCTGCTCCCTGACATCTTTTTTTTTTTGTTGCAGTTTTTAATTTTTTAAATTTTATTTTATTTTAATTGTTGTTCTTGTACAGTTTTCTGTCTTCTACTCCCATCCCAGCCCACAGCCCCAGCCCTCCCCACCTCCCTCCCATTTCTACCTCCCTAGTTTTTGTCCATGTGTCTTTTATACTTGCTGCTCTAAACCCTTCCCCTTTTCTCTTGAAATTCCCTCCCCTCTCCCCTCTGGTGACTGTCAGCCTGTTCTCAATTTCAGTGTCTTTGGTTATATTATACTTGTTTGTTTGTTTTGTTGATTAGGTTCCTGTTAAAGGTGAGATCACATGGTATTTGTCTTTCACCTCCTGGCTTATTTCGCTTAGCATAATGCTCTCCAGTTCCATCCATGCTGCTGCGAAGGGTAGGAGCTCCTTCTTTCTTTCTGCTGCATAGAATTCCATTGTGTAAATGTACCAAAGTTTCTTGATCCATTCATTTATTGATGGACACCTAGGTTGCTTCCAACACTTGGCTATTGTAAATTGTGCTGCTATGAACATTGGGGTGCATAGGTTCTTTTGGACTGGTGTTTCAGGGTTCCTAGGATATAATCCTAGCAGTGGAATTACTGGGTCAAAAGGTAGATCCATTTTTAGTTTTCTTAGAAATTTCCATACTGCCTTCCATAAGTGGTTGTACCAGTCTGCAATCCCACCAACAGTGTACTAGGGTCCCCTTTTCTCCACAACCTCTCCAACACTTGTTGTTTGTTGCTTTGTTTATGATGGCCATTCTGACTGGTGTGAAGTGGTATCTCATTGTGGTTTTAATTTGCATCTCTCTGATAGCTAGCAATATGGAGCATCTTTTCATGTGTCTCTGGATCCTCTGTGTGTCCTCCCTGGAGAAGTGTCTGTTCAAGTCCTTTGCCCATTTTTTAATTGGGTTGCTTGTCTTCTTAGAGTGGAGTCATGTAAGTTCTTTATATATTTTGGAGATTAAACCCTTGTCTGAGGTATCATTGGCAAATATGTTTTCCCATACAGTTGATTCTCTTTTTATTTTAATACTGTTTTCTTTAGCCGTGCAGAAGCTTTTTATTTTGATGAGATCCCATTTGCTTATTCTTTCCTTTATGCCCCTTGCTTTAGGGGACATATCAGTAAAAATGTTGCTGCGTGAAATATCTGAGATTTTCCTGCCTATGTTCTCCTTTAGGACTTTAATGGTGTCATGGCTTATATTTAAATCTTTTATCCACTTTGACTTTATTTTTGTGTATGGTGTAAGTTGGTGTTCAAGTTTCATTTTTTTGCACGTAGCTGTCCAGTTCTCCCAACACCACTTGTTGAAGAGGCTACTTTTACTCCATTTTATGTTGCTGCCTCCTTTGTCAAATATTAATTGACCATAGAGAATTGGGTTTATTTCTGGGCTCTCTGTTCTATTCCACTGGTCCATGTGCCTGTTTTTGTGCCAGTACCAGGCTGTTTTGATTAGAGTGGACTTGTAATACAGTTTGGTGTCAGGTATTGTGATCCCTCCTATTTTGCTCTTCTTTCTCAAAATTGCTGCAGCTAATCGAGGTCATTTATGTTCCAGATAAATTTTTGAAGTGTTTGTTCTATGTCTGTGAAATATGCCATTGGTACTTTAATAGATATTGCATTGAATCTGTAAATTGCTTTGAGTAGTATGGACATTTTGATAATGTTAATTCTTCCGATCCATGAACATGGTATATGTTTCCATTTGTTTGTGTCTTTCTTGATTTTTTTCTTCAGTGTTGTGTAGTTTTCTGCATACCGGTCTTTTACCTCCTTGGTTAGGTTTATTCCTAGGTATTTTATTTTTCTTTTTGCTACATTGAATGGGATTTTTTTCTTGATTTCTGCTTCTGCTGTTTCATTGTTGCTATACAAAAATGCCTTTGATTTCTGGATATTGACTTTGTATCTGGTTGTTTGGCCAAATTCATTTATTAGGTTGAGCAGCTTTTTGGCCGAGTCTATAGGATTTTCTTTGTACACTATCTTGTCATCTCCTGACTTTTGTGTGGAGAAACCTTTAAAATTTGCAGTGGTCAGCACAGTCCTCAGGAAGGAGATGGGGCCCCAAAGTTCTTGTCAGAGCACAGAGCTGTATCTGTTGTTCACATTTGTATCTCAGGATGAGGCGACTCTGAGGATTGCTTGGTCCCCAGTGACCGGTAAGGCTCCAGTGGACCGGTGCCTCAGAGCCGTTATATTTTACCCTGAAGAGGGTGAGTTGTGAACAGAGGATGTGGAGAGGGGACCACAAGGGCTCTGATGATTCTCTTATGAAAGAATGAGAACAACTCTATTTCCTTTCGACCTCACAAACAGTCTGTGAGAATCATGAGCCACAGAGGAGGTAGGAGCATGCTGGCTTCTTTAACGGGAGCAGCTCACGTGCAGCCTGCCCCGCAGCACGCTCGGGCTGCGTCCTGCTCCTCGAAGCAGCTGTGAACGCTGACCCGCTCGTGTTCGCCGCACGTGCTGCAGTTCCATGGTGGGGCCTTTGTGTAGGCTGGTCCTTCTTCTCAGAAAGCCCTCTCCTGGTCTGCCTGGCAAACTTCTACTCATTCCTCGACACCCAGCTTAGACGCCTCTTTCTCCATGCAGCCTGCCCTGATGGTTTCCTCCCGGAAGCAGTGCTGATCACAGACTCCTCTGCATCCCCACTGACCTTGAACGTGCATTTGTTACCTATAGGTAGTTTTTCCTTCCTCAGACTGTGCCTACAACCAAGTGGGCACCCGGGCTAATCTGTTTTATAGTGGTTTGTTTGTGTGAGCAACTACCCTCTGGTTTGTGAACTTCCCCTCTGTGGGTTCAGCAGATAGAGTGCCTGGGTCACAGCAGTGGATGTTCAGTCGTGATTAATGGAGTGGGTGGACTCAGCGCAGTGGCCTGCGGGAAGGGTGCGCTAGTTAGTGCTGGACAGCAAACTCAGGAGTGGTGCCCTCACTGGATTCCACTGTGAGCTCTCATCCCCTTTTCAGGGGAGCTTCCATCAGGAAGATTGAGCTGTGGGCGTGTGAAACTCAGTTCTTCATATTGGCTGAGTGAAAGTCAGTTCTTCATGTGCCTCGAGTTCAGGGAGGAAGAGAGACTATTCAGTCTCTGCTAATTACCAGGTCAGGCTATGGCTCCCTGTGTGCCCTTGCGCGGCCAGACCGGCTCCCTGATAAATGTGCCCTGTGGCTGCCTGAAGGTGGAGCATAGCTCAGGGATCTGGGGAGGGAGCAAGTGGGAGGGGAGGACACCAGCCCCAGGATGGAAGCACCGGCTCTCCAGTGGTTGTAGGTGGAGGGAAGTGGAACCCATCTGCTCAGGGTCCTGGCAAATAGAACGATACCCACCACAACCCAGAGTGAGTGACTTGCTTTCTGTTGTGAGGCTGGGCAAATGCCCACTTCCCTTTTAAATGTCCCACCAAGAGCTCTGTATGTCCAGATGGCAATTTGCAGGTGAATAATTTATAACAAGATACCTTATGCATTATGCAGGATAGATTTAAATTATAAATTGGTGTAGCTTGGCAGTTTAGGTGGACCTCGTGGCGGCAGGCTTGAAAGGCTGAACTGTGGCTGAGTTAGTGTTAGTGAGACAGAAATGAGCGGGTTCTCCTGGCCCTGCCTGCAGGCTTGGGGTGCTGGGACTCTGTGGAATCTTTTCTGGGAGGGCGGGAGACCATGGAGGGCATCATGGGCTGGTTTGGCTGGAGAGAAGGTGGAAGGAGAGCAGTTCAGGAGATGAGGCGGCGGCGGGGGGCGGGGTGCAGAACCTGGGGGCCATGCTTGGTGTGGTGAAGGGCGAGGAAGCCGCCTTGGCTTTCCTGCAGCAGTGGATTAGAGGCCCACTTCAGGGTCAGTGTGGGGAGGTGCTGGGAAGCAGGAGGATGTTGGGGGCAGGGTGGTTAGATTTCAGAGCTCTTGCTGGTCTGAACTTGGGGGGAAATGGTGGGAGTGGAAAGGAAAGGGTAGACAGGAGCTTCCTGGAGAAAGTGTCTTTGAGGCTTTTTACAGAATGTGGGTGACATGGGGAGGTCCCCAGAGGGGACCCCAAGGACACCATAGACATTGAGAAGTCCAGCTGGCAGTGGGGGATGGGAGGGAAGAAGTGAAGTTTAGCTTTGCTGCGTGGTGCTGGCAAGGCCTGCACGTGTCTGTGGGGGGCTGTGGGTGAGGGATGAAAACCTCAGTGTTCACCCACCTGGAAGTAGATGGGCCCGCTGGGGAGCGACCCTCAGGACAGACACCTGGAGAGGGGGTCTCCTCTGCTGCCCCTGCTGGACCTCCTCTCTCAGAAGGGGTTTTAGGCCATGAATTGGTGCTCGCTGAGTGTGCTGGGTTCTGGAGACCTTTGCTTTGTACTTGCTACTGTCCCTGTTGGTTGGATCATGTAGTTACCAGGAAGGATCTGGCAGTAGTTCCTGAGTTCTAAGGGACTGAGTAATTTGAGTCTGCTAAGGGGGCGTGGTATCTGATCAGAGACATTTGTTTCTGGTGGAATCCAGCTGCCGAGGAGCTTGATGGCTGGTGTGGGGTCAGCAGAAGGGTTTGAGATCAGGCTGCCTTCTGGTTGACTGGGGACGGAGCCAGGGTGTTCACTTCTCCTGTGTCGCTTTTGGGAAAGCATTTCATGTTTCGTACTTGCCTGCTGTCCGTCTGTCTTGTCTCACTTGACCAGAACTGCAGCAGCACCAGGTACATCCAGAATTGCAAGCTGCTCGTCATATAAATGCAAGCAGACAGCTTTCAAAACGACTCCGCGCTCTTTGCCAATCCAGAAAGTAGTAGGTGTGTGGGTGTAAAGAGAGAGAGGAGTCGCTGGAGGGCCTGCCTCCTCCAACTCACGTGTGAAGTTACCCCTCTACCTTTCTCTGTGTTTGTTCTGAACTAGAGAAGTTATTTCACTCGTGTTTATAGTAAATGACAAGTTCCCCTTGGCTACAGCCCCGCAGTGTGTGGTATGGCTGCTTTTCTCAGAGAATATCCGACCTGAGTGTCTCCCTGTCTTTGCCCCTCCCTGCGGTGCCCCCACCCCCACTGCCCTTGCTGAGCCCCTGTGAGAGCTGCCGTGGCCCTGTCCCAGCTCTGTGACACACGTGGTCTGGTCCCTCGGGCGATTTTTCTTTGGCAGAAGTTGCAGTTCTGGACACAAAAAGATTAATTACAACTGGATAAAAAATATAGAAAATTCTTCAAAAACCCAGGAACGGAGCATCTTCAGTAGCTGTGGCATTAGAACTACCTTGAGGTGAGACCCCATCCATCTTATTTTGTTTTTCTCCCCACACAAAATTGCCTGTATTAGGGGCTTATTAAATATTTAATGAGTGATTAACAGAGATGTCTTCTTCGATGGAATTTAGTTCTGCCTTAAAGAAACATCTAGGCTATTAAAATATTTATTGGCACAATAATAACAGTAATAGTTGTTATCAAATGTTGGGGGCCTGCAGTGTATCAATTCTCATTCCAGATGTTTCTTCCTGCACTCAAACCTTCTTCACACCCTGGCAAGTCTGGATTTTACACACAAGGAAGAGAGAAGGCACAGAGAAGTTAAGACACTTACCTCAGGTCACACAGCCAATAGATTGCAGGGAGGGTTCCAACCTTGTCCTTTCTGATTCCAGAGCCTGTGCCCTTCATGTCCCCACATGGCCTTGCTGTTGACTGACCTTCAGCTCCTCCCATAACCTCTGATCAGGAAGCTTCTCAAGCAGGTTCTCAGTGTGCCTTGTAGAGAAGGGCTGGTTGGAGGCTCAGTTAGGACGGCCACTTCTCCATGGCTGTCGTGTACTATTGGTTTAGATGGGCCCACATATCTCAGGGTTGTGTAGCTATTCTGTGCATCTGTGTGACAAAACTATGTCCTTTTAGTGGTTTTTTTTTTAAATCACTGCAGTTGACATACAATATTACGTCTCAGGTGCACACCCCAGTGATCAGACATTTCTGTAACTTACCAAGTGATCATCCTGAGAAATCACACCCATCTAAACACTGTTTGTAGTTACTACAGTATTACTGTGTTCTCTCTGCTGTGCCTTCTGTCCCCATGTCTGTTCTGTAGCTGCCACTTTTTGCTTCTTAATCCCTTACCTTTTCCACCCACGTCCCCAACCTCCCTCCCGCCTGGCAACCATCAAAATGTTTCTTGTATCTGTGAGTATCTTTCTGTTCTGCTTGTTTGTTCATTTTGTTCTTTAGATTCTGTACTTATTGCCATTTTATTGTTCATATTTTTTTAATCTTTTTTTTTATTCTTCTTAAAGAAGACCCTTTAACAATTCATGTAATACTGGTTGGGTGGTGATGATGAACTCCTTTAGCTTTTTCTTGTCTAGGAAGCTCTTTATCTGTCCTTCAATTCTGAAAGATAGCTTTGCTGGGTAGAGTAATCTTGGATGTAGGTCCCTGCTTTTCATCACTTTGAATATTTCTTGCCACTGCCTTCTGGCCTGCAAAGTTTCTGTTGAGAGAAATCAGACAGTCTTATTCCTTATAGGTGACTAACTGCTTTTGTCTTGCTGCTTTTAAGATTCTCTCTCTGCCTTTAACCTTTTGCATTTTAATTATGATGTGTCTTGGTGTGGACCTCTTTGGGTTCATCTATACTTCCTGGACATGAAGGCTGCTAACATTTAGCAGGTGGGGAGACATTTTATTTCTATAGGATTGTGGCAATGTTGTGAACTTACTGCCCTCTGGTGTGGTTGCTTCTTGAAACAGTCATGGCTTTGCATTCACACTGTGAACAACGGGTATTTTTGCAAAGAGGATGCTGGTGGTAAAACAGGGCCAAGAGGTTTTTGCGGGCGAGATACCAGAATCTCGCCATCTCGGGATGGAGAGTGTGATAGTTCTGAAACCGGACTCTGACCCAGGTTGTGTCCTCCTGTCAGGAGGAGGTGGACAAGTGCATTGTGGTTTTAAGGAGGACCATTGGAGTCAAACAAAATGACCATGACAGTGAGACTGTCTCCCACAGGGTGATTTCCACAAACCAGCCTAGTGGCCTCAACCCCCTGTGAGAAGAATACATTGTGTTTCCATCTGGTCAGTGAGGCGACTGAGAGGCTGAGCACCCTGCTCCGGCCCACTGCTGGAGAGCAACAGTCCCGGTGATCGAGCTGAGCTCTTTCTGCAGCCCATCCACTCTGCGGGTTGGTGGGAATCCATCCTTCCCTAGCCCTCCTGTTTCCATCCCCACAGCATGCTTCTCTGATGCTCTTGTCTTCATTTAGCTTCTACCGACCCTTGCGTCCTCTTGTGTGCTATGGGTCAGGGTCGTTTGCACCTGTTTTGTGGCTCAGATGTGGCCACTTTCTGAGTCCACCACTGAGCCCTACGTTGAAATTATGGCCTCAGTACTTAACTGGGTCCCAATGGAACCAGTTGCCCTGACCTAGAATGAAATCTGTTTTTTGTATGAAACTCAAGAAAGTGTTCATCTCAGTAAGAGAGAAACATATGTTCCTGCCAAATGACTTGAAATTGATCAAACTTAATACTCTTCATGTAGTGGTACTTTGGTGCACACTTTTCTCCCTTTTGATTGAATTTATCGGGGTGACATTGGTTAACAAAATTATACAGCTTTCAGGTGCACAATTCTATCATGCCCACTTTGATGCCATGCTTTATTTTTTTACTTTTGATTTTAAAAAAATATTTGACATTTAACAATGTAAGCTAATGTCAAATATATTTAAACATAAAACACATAACTGCATTGTTCTAAACAGTACTTAAAACCAATATGTGTAAGTAACATGGATGTTATGAATAAATAACAAACGTGCCAGAATAGATTAAATTTCTTATTGCTGATGCACTCAGCAGCAGTGCTGCTTCTCGTGGTCAGAGCTGGTCCTTCTCAGGGACAGTGCACTGTCCTCAGTTCACTGGGAGCTGCAGGTTGTCTTTAAGGGATATTTTTGTCTTAACCACTCTTAAAGCTTTATGATTTTTGAGTTTGATCAGGATTATTCCCAATGCCCTTTACACCCAGCTCCCTTCATGACGTAGGGCAGCACTGGTTTCTAAAAATAGCTACCAACGTGCCTCTGGGGGGAGGGGAGTGGGTGCGGATATTGCATTTCATAACAAGCCTTGCCGAACTGATTATGTCATAGCTACCATATGATGGATGACTAATATGTGCCAGACTCTGTGCTGAGAGTTTTACTTGGATTTTTTCATTTAATCTTTTTTTTTTAAAAATTGCATTAAGAACACACTGTGAAATCTATCCTTTTAACCAGTTTTTAAGTGTACTATTTACTTTTAATGACACCTTTCCTGCTTTTTGTACAAGCCCCACATTTTTGTTTTGCAGTGGAAGAGACCAGGGGGATGATGGGAGCATGACTCAGACAGAGCTGCCCCTCAACTCTGCCCTGAGACTACATGCTGGAGAGCCCGGGGGTGGGTGCTCCCCTTGATGGCTGACCCTGAGTCCAGCCATCCCCCTGCCCCTCACCTCCTGGGTGTGAGACACGTGAAGGAAGCAACACTGCTGCCCCTCGAGGCTGGTCTGTCCCCAAGATGGGCTCCAGTCCACCCAGAGACTTCGGTCGATGCCAAGTAGTGCAGAAGCGTGGCTCAGCCAAGGCCTGCTGGACTCCTGCCCCACAGAACTGTTGGAAAAAACAAGTGCTGGTGTCTTAAGTCACTAAGCTGTGGATGCTTTGCTCTTCAGCAGCCCTGGTCAGACTCCCCTGCCGGCGCTGCTTCTCTGGTCTGCCTCTGAGGAGCTGGCGTTCTAAGGGTTCTCTTCTCAGCACCCCTGCTCTCTGGAGCACTGTAACTGCAATCTTGTGTATATCCATGGCTTCAGCCACGCCATCCTCACCCAGCTCCTGCCCTTCAAACATGCTTCTGTTTGAGCCAACGTGTGAGTGTTGTATCTCTTGACTGTGTATTTCCTGTGCAAATTTTCCCTCTGATCTCATGCCCATGCACGCACAGATAGTGCACCCTCAATGTGCAGAGAACTGGGCTTAGCATCTTCCCTTCCTTCCATGTCAGAGAATGAATTGTGTCCATGAAGAAAGGCACGTTGAAGTCCTAACCCCTAGTACTGCCACGTGGGACCTTATTTGGAAATAGGGCCTTTATAAAAATAATCAATTTAAGATCAGGTCATTAGGGTGGGCCCCTAATCTAATACCACTAGTGTTCTTATGAAGAGTGTAAAGTTGGGTGCACTGATAGACATTTGCAGAAGAAAGACCATGTGGAGAGATACAGGGGGATGCCATGTGAAGATGAAGGTAGGGATTGGGGTGATGCACCTGCAAGCCAAAGAATGCCAGTAATTACCAGAAGACCTCAGGAAGCTATGGAGGGGCCTGGGACAGATCCTCTCTCACAGCCCCCAGAAGGAACCAACCCTGCCTTGGTTGGTTGGAGCCAACCTCGATCTTGGACTTCTAGCCTCCTGAACTGTGAGACAATTCATTTCTGTTGTTTAAGCCACCCAGTTGATGGTAATTTGTTACATTAGCCCTAGGAAACCAATATACTGTCCCCTCCACCATTCATGTTGTAAACCTGACCTTCCTTCCACAGCCCTGTTCTCAGTGAATGGGTCCCTCATGTCTGCACTTGCTCCAGCCAGCAACTTGAATTCTCAGCTCCCAAGAACCAGGCCAGCTTGAAGTTAGGTGCTCAATAATATTGACTCTTTACGTAGATGCCCTCAAATATCACAGGTCTCTTGGCAATTACAGATATTACCCCAAGGATGCGTGGAGTTGAAATTAAAAAGAGATGCAAACCCCAGACATCCTTTATATCCATCCTGTCCCTCTGCACGTCAGATTTCCTGAGAGAAACTATTGATTTCTTTTAGCCATGGTGCAGGCATATATTGAGAGCCACATGTATGTAAATAAGGACTCAGCCGCCTGCCTGCCTTTCTATTCTTCAGAGAAATAATTGATTTGGGCTTGGGAGAGTTACGTGTAAGTTCTCTTTTCACCAGTTTCTTCTTCACTGTGGATGACCTGGGCCAGTGTGTAGAGTTATACAATGTGATCTCTGTAAGGAATTTTGCAAGTTGGGCTGAGCTCCTTGTAAGATGTTGGGCGAGGAGGGCAGTTTCAGAGCTGCATTGATCTTAGCTGGTTATTGAAGTTGTTGCAAATGCTTACCTTCGTTTTTCCCATTCAGTGGCACTGAAATCACTGGCCTGCAGAATTAAGAGTCAGCCTTCTGAAGAGAGATTGTGCTGCTCTTCTCTTGATGGTATTTAAACAAGTTACCGTGCTCCATCCTCTCAGAGCATCTGGAGAACCCTTGGCAATGGAGGAGCAATATAATTGTTGTGATTTTATTTTATTTTGAAACTAATTCAATGCATTTCCTGTACTGGGCCTATGCAAATTGTTTCTCCTTTCTCTTTTTCTTAGGCAAAGAAATTATAGTTGTGTGTGGAAGCCCCGAGCAGGGCACAACGACATCAAAGTCAGCCATAATCATAAAAAGCACATGCAAATCTTTTGCATTAATAATTCACAGTTAAGCACAGGCGCTGTGGCCCCTGTCTGAGGCTGCAGCAAGCAGCAATTTATTTAGCTTTGGCAAAGGGCAAAAAATCTCCAAGTTCAGATGTTCTGTTTTGGTTTGCATTTGCTCTTTGGATTGGATTCAGGCAAATAATCAACTTTGTAAATGGATACTTACATATTCGACAGGAAGGTCCGATCTGTGAGGGACAATAGCATGTCTTAAATCCTGTAAGGGACAAGGTTGTCAATATCACTGTCTCCTGTGGCCCCAATGAAACTGTTGTGTGAACCCCGAATTCCTGAATGTCTACCTCCATCCCCTCTACCTTCCCTCGCATAAATATTTTATTTATATATTTCCAGAGAAAGGGGAAGGGAGGGAGAAACAGGGAGAGAAACATGGATGCAAGAGAGAAACATCGATTGGTTGCCTCTTGTAGGCGTCCTGACTGGGGATCGAACCAGCAACCTTTTGCTCTGTGGAACAGCACCCAGTCGACTGAGCCACATCGGTCAGGGCTCCACCTTCCTCACTTGTTCATTTTGTAAGTTTTACTGAGTGCCAACACATGGTAGGTTTGGGTCTGGTGCTAGGGATGTGCAGTGAATGAGATGAGCATGGCTGCCGTGGCCATCTTGGCCCGCCGTGGCCCATGGTGGCCCATCGTGGCCCCGCAGCATTAGCTTTTCTGAGAGCTGCAAAGGCCCCACTGCAGGCCTACTGAGTCCGTTTTAACAAGATCATCAGGCGATGCCCGTTCTGATAGAAGAGCAAGAAGAGCAAATACCCACTGGTGAATGATTACAGTGTGGTATGGAAAATGCTCACCTGTGGGGCATCGTGAGGAGGCAGAGCAGGTGCTAGCTGTGGGAGGGGCTTAGGGAAGGCTTTGGAAGGAAGAGCCTGTTTCAGCTGATGTCAGGAGAAAGAAGCAGGAACTGGGAAGAGATTGGGTGGGGTGAGCTGTGGGGCCCCGTGTGTGCTCACACTCCGTGGGCAGCAAGGAAGGCCAGCTGGAGGAACGTGGGTGGTCTTTGTGGCTGGAGCTCAGAGTCCCCCAGGAGGTGGAGTTGGAGAGCAGCCATGTCCTTTTGGAGGTTGTTATGCCCCAGAACATGGAGTTCGAATCTTCCCTAGAAAGTTGTGAGGAGCTACTGAGGCATTTAAATGGGCTGGGGTTGCAGCAAAACCACTTTTGCTGCAGGGTGGAAGATGGATTGGTACAGGAGAAGTGGCTACTGAGGCATTTAAATGGGCTGGGGTTGCAGCAAAACCACTTTTGCTGCAGGGTGGAAGATGGATTGGTACAGGAGAAGTGGCGTGCTACCCAGGCGACAGACAACAGGCTGGGACCAAGGCTGAACAGGGGAGGTAAGTGGGTGCTTCTGAGACATGCTTCGGAGCAGAGCTGGAGGGCCAGGCACTGGGGGAGGAAAGAGTCAAGGGAGCAGCAGCCCCTCAGGAAGAGCTGTGTGCTGGGGCCCAGTGCCCCGCCTGGTCACCTGCCTTGACTGCCACTTCCTATGGACCATCCCAGGATGCCCCTGCACTAGGGTTTGGGGTATTCCCTTTTCCCCTTGCACCACATCTTCAGCATCTGGAAGACAGCACCATGTCTGGCACATTTTTGATTTCCTTAGAGTGCCAGCACAGGCTGGCATTCAGTGCTATCTGGGGTCCCCTTCTGGAGCTGTGACCTCCTTTCCCAAGAGCTTGCCCTGCGGGGATTGAAGGTGATTCTTGGAGGAGAGTTGGCTGGAAAAGGCTGTTTTTCCATGTTGGTTTGCCTTTAATTTGAATGATGACTCCTGTTTGTGTGGTGCTTCACTCTTCAGAAAGCACTTTCGTAACTACTGTCTCATTTGCATTTCTCCTGGCAGCCCTCTGTGCAGTTTTGGAAACGTTGTGTGTTCACAGCTCAGTGTTAATCGAGGGCTGATGATCTCAGCCTTTCTCTCTGCCCTGTTCTGACTTCCAGCCTCTTGACTTGCGGGTTGCAGCTGGAAGCAGGTTGGGGTCAAATAGTGCACAGTTGAGTGGAATAAATTCTGTCCATTTGGGTTAGCCATTCTAGGGAAGGATGGTGGAGGAAGAGGCTGAATGAGGCAGGGAACAAGTTCTCACTCACTCTGTGGTTCTGGCTCCCAGCTAACTGGGTCATGAGGCAGTGGAAATGCAAGCTCCTGGGCTTCTCATTCATGGCGATCTATTCTCCTGTGACCCAGGAGAGGGAGCCCAAAATAATTTGGTGCAGGAGAAAGGAAAGTTGAGGCCTTACTAAAATTGCTTCTTGCCTGTCTAAAGGAAGCAACGGGCTCTGGATGGAACTGACCTGGGTTTGAATCCTGGCCCTGCCATTCCCTAGCTCCATGGTCTTGGGCAGCTACTTAGCTCCTCCAAGTCCATTTCCTCATGATAAGGTGGCTGGGGGCAGTCCCTCTCACACAGGTGTGTGAGGCCTGGACGGGGCAGAGACAGGCACTAACAGCGTCTGGGGGAGTGCCTGCATGAAGTGAAAACACTTGTGTCTGCCAGCGCCCCTGCCATTGTCCTGTTAGGGATGAGGCCTCTGTCAGGTGTGGGGCATCGTGCCAGAAGCTGTTTTCATAGAGTGTAAGACTTCTCGACCTCGGTGTGCGAGTGCATCATCCAGGAGTTGGCTGAAGTATGCATTCCTGGGCTCAGTCCCCAAAGGGTCTGGTTGCCCTGTAATGGCACCCAGTTGATTCTCATGGAGACCACATTTTGGGGGAAGCTGAAGATGGAGCCAGAGCTAAGGAGCTACTTAGCCTAGGTGTTTGCTCAAGTGGATCCTCAGCCCCATTCCAGAGGGAGGACCTCCATTTCAGCCACACCGCAGGCAACTCCCAGGTTAAAGCAACTGTGGGCAACAGTGGGCAACACAAATCACGTGACTCTAAGATTCGGCACAAGTTAAATTAGGCAGAGCCGAATGGTTGTTAGCACGGTACCCCCAGTGTCTGGTGTTTGCATTCCTTTTAAATGTTGCATTATATTATGTGACTTTATGCCATGTCTGTATTTAGTCCATGTTGCTATTTAACTGTGGCTGTATATTTCTGGGAGGAAATAGCATGTGTGATCCATGAGACTTCGCGCAAGAACTTTGTACCATTTGCTACCCAAGTCAACAGCACTGCTACCTGGTGGCAGCTCCCAGAATTGCAAGCCTGTGCTTTTGAGGAAATAGCAAAAACCCTGTATTAAAACAGGGAAGGGGGAGAAGTCTTTGTTTTTTCTTTTCTTTTATTTTAAGTAAATGCCACTTTAGACCAGGTGAAACAGAATCTCTGGTGTTGAGATCCAGAAATCTGCATTTATAGTAAATCTTTCATGTAAATTGTATGCCTGTTGTCTTTTGAAAACCTGTTACTCTGTACAGTAGGGTTTCTTAACCTTGGCACCATTGACGTTTGGACTGGAAAGTTCCTTGTCGTGGGGGCTGTCTTGTGCTGTGTAGGATTTTTAGCAGCATCCCTGGCCTCTACCCCCTAAATGTCAGTAGCAACGCCCCTCCTCATTTGTGACAATCCAAATTGTCTCCAGCCATTGCCACGGATGCCCAGAGCATGGCAGGTGGGGAAGGTGCAGAATTACTCCTGCTTCATCGCCACTGCCTGACCTGTGCCCTGCATGTTCAGCCCATTTCAGAGCTAGCGCATGTCGCAGAGTCCCTAAAAGCTAAGCTGTGTTAACTGTCTTCACAAATGTAAGTGACTTCTGACTTGTGGAGTAAACATCTGGTTTTGTTAGCTTTGTTTTGGTTTTTAAGTTCACGGAGAAGGGTCCTGAAGGTGGCCTGGCATTAACAACTCGCCACACATGGATGGGGCATGTCATCCTCCACATGGAGGACACTGTGTTCCTCCCCCTGGTTCACACATCAGCTTCACACTGCTGGTGCCTGGCAGCCTCAGAGGAGTAGGCGGGGGAGGTCCACCTCTTTCCTCTTAGAAATGATGGAATTCTATTAGCTTTTCCGTTTGGGGAAAGGGCTGTTTATTGTGCGACATATACTTTTGTACAGCAAACACATATTTGAAAAGTGTTACAGAGGAGAGTCCCTGTGGGCTGGAGGATGTACTGGGCATCCGTGGGGATCACAGTTGGTTAAATGAATGTCACTAAGCCTATTCTGCCAGGTACAGGTGAGCTCTCCAGCAGGCACCAGGGTGGTCTCTCTCAGAGCTGAACACTTCCGCTCACCTGAGTGGAACCTCCAGGTGAGAGCCAGTTAAGTGGCGCCTCAGTGGCCCTGATAGCATGACTAGTGGAGCCTTCTGGTCCTCTTACTTGGAAAGAATAGGGCGCTTACCCTGAGGCTCTTTCATCAGTTCTCTGGGCCACCCTGGGGCAGTCCCTGCCCTCTGCCCCATTCCGTTTTCTCCTGAATGGGAGTGTTGAGCTTGGCATCTCCAAGGCACTTCCAACGTTGTGTGGCTCTGTGCAGAGAAGGGTTGTGGCCTCTGCCTCTCTGTCCTGAGCGAGTCCAGACAAGAGGGTCCTGAGCAGGCATGGGAAGCAAATGCTGAATAATTTCTGAGCTCAGTTTACCCTCTTCTTTCCTCTTAACTCATCCTTTTCTCCTAGAGGTCTGCAGACACAGCTGGTCTCTGCATCAGCGTGGACACTGAGGTTTGTCTTAGATAGGATGCACCAGTCTTCCCACCCAGCCCCTGGTGACTTGTGCTCCTGTGGCTTCTTCCTTTACACCTGTGGGGGGGGGGGTGAGCTTTGTGATGCACTTAGGCTTGATTGATGGCCCTTCCACTCAAACTGGTTCACCCACCAGCTCTCTAATGCCTGAAAGCCTGTGTCAGGAATGCAGTTCTTTTGCTTTATTACTGGTCCAGCATCAAGTCATTTATCTAGTGTTAGTTATTACATTTTTGTGTGCATCAAGTTCAGCTCATTTCCTGAGATCAGATTGTTCTGAGAGAGGCAAATACTGATACTGTATTTCCGAGAGGGTCACATAAGAGCAAAGAGTGGAACAAAGAGGAGGAACAGAAAGGGCACGTAACCTGCAGATCAGAGCTGATCGGTGACTCAGTGACACTTCCACTGCCCAGTGTGGCCGAAGGGCCAGGTTCTGAGGCCTCCTTGGCCACAGGCCTGTCTTGTCCGTAGAGAGCCAAGCATCTTTCATGACTACCTGCTCTTCTCTGCTAGATGGACACTCTAGCCAGATTTTATTTGAAATAATTCATGAGGGTCCTCATTCCCTTCCAGCCGGCCTCTTGTCTGTTTTACAGCTCTTCTGCTGGGCACTCCTCTGTCTGGAATCTACTTTGTCTGCTCCTGATGGGTAGGAAGGAGGGCACAAACTTGCCCCTTGAGATCACCACTTATCACCCCAGTCAGTGGACATGACAGAGATCAGCTGGGCCACCTAAGGGATTTTTATTTACATTTTCAGTTATTCATGGTGATCAATTTTATGGGGTGAGCTGAAATAAGTGCCCAAGATATTTCTCAGTGACATAAGGAATAAAATGCCTTTCAGATGTTCAATTATATTTTCTTCCATCAAAGAAATTCTTGGTCTGAGAGAAACACAGGAGTCAATGTAGACAGATCGGGAGATGGCACATGCAGGTGAGGAGGGGGCAGGGTGAGGCCACTGCCCTTGGTGTCAGCGTTTTTTGCAGGGCTCTCTGTGGAATGCTGGTCCCTCAGAATGTTCTCTGGATAAGAGGGTGCCTCCTCACAGAAATTTTTCACACCTTCGGTCACCCCCAGGCCGGGTGGCCGTGTGGGCCTGTCGCTGCAGCCCTGGCTGCCCCTCGGTGAGTCACCCAGGCCGGGTGCGAGGGACAGGGTGGGAGAAGGGCAGCAGTAAAGAAACCCGTGGTCCAGTTTTGAAACCTGTCTCTCAGCTAACTGGGCCACAGAAGCCTTCTGTTTTCTTCCCTTGACACCTTATGAGAGGGAACAGTGTGGCTGCACACAGCGGTTGTCCCCTGGGGTGGGCCATTCCCCGCGGCACTTTGAACCTGGACTTTGTAAGCCTGCTGGGGCACTGGCAGGGGCTGTGGGCCCTGGAGCTGTTCTCTCCTCTCTGAGCCGAGCGTGAGGGCGGTGCCTGGCGCACTCAGGGCCCGAGTGGCCACCACTGGGCCTTGCATGTAGGGGCTCAGTGAAAATTGATGGAAGAAGTGAATAAAGGAAGGCTTGTTTTAAAATTATGAGAGTCTGGTGAAACTCTTATGGTTCGCCCCCAAAACTGGGGAGTTGACCAGTCCATTTTCCTTTTGGCCACGGATTTTTCAAGACCTGACGACCGCATCCTCTGGCCGTCTTCCCTGGCAGCGGCCTAAATTCGTGTGTATAGTGATGCAGCAGTTTGATTGTGGGAGTGTCTTGACATTTATGAAGAGTAAAGGCTCTGGGAACAGGTTTTGTTTATTCTGAGCAGACCTTAGAATGCTGCTGCATTTATAACCACCTGCAAGGCCCCCCGAGCACACGCACACACCAGGAGCATGTGGAACTTGCTTTTGTCTCTGAGACCTTGCCTCAAGGAGCATAAAGTTTCTGTCAGGTGTGTGCAGAACATAGCCCTTGAAGTTGTGCCCCTCCAGGAGCCTGGATGTCACAGCGAGCACATGAGCAGAGACAGTTAGGAGAGCGTCACAGAGGTGGTGGTGCAGACTGACTGCCGAGTCCCTGGGTGGCCCAGGGATGGGCCTGCAGTCCAGGGTGGGGTGGGGGTGGGTGGGCGGGGCCTGGGGTGCAGCCAGCACAGACCCTGCAGTCAGACTGGGCTGACAGTGCATGAGGCCCCGATCATGCACTGTTAGCCATGGGACCCTGGGCAAGTTGACCCACCCCTCTGGCCTTAGTCTGCTAGCACAAGGAGCTAAGTCAAGACCTGCTCCCCACCCCACCCTCACTCAGCCCTTGCAGCAACCATGTGAATAGGTAGTGTTGGTGGTGGTATTGCACATGTGGGGACCTGAGACTCAGGTAAAATGACCAGCTTTGCATGAGAGTTAGGAAGTAGCAGCACCAGGAACCCAGGGCCAGTTGTGCTGATGCTCCAGAGTTTGGCGCTGACTACTCTCCCACATTGCCTCTTGCTGAGGACCTGCTCAGCAGGGGAGCTGCAGGCAGGGGCCTAAGGGATCACCCAGAGGTCAGCCAGCTGCGATGCAGCAGAATGACATTGCTCCTGGCTGCAGAGGAGGGTGCTTCATCCCAAGTATGCCAAGGTTCTCTTTTTTTGTAACGATCAGGATAAGATCTCTTTCAGCAGTGATAGCTGCCGATCGAAAGTCCCTTAACTGTCTACCCTCTCCTCCAATAACCAGGTATTGTTGGTTTCTCCTTTACAGCAGTCAGTAAAGTAGAATTTATGAGGAGCTGCTGCGTTGTGTACTGCAGGCAGGTGGCCCTTGTGAATGTCACGGCACCTCCCACCTGGAAGGATGGGACAGATGGGAAGTCAACATGTTCTCCACACATGGACGCTGTGCAGGGCAAACTGGAGCTGGGCCCCAGGGCAGACTTCAGGCTTGCAGGGCAGAGAGGGTCACCCACAGGTTAGGAGCACAGCCCCCAGGACCCTTGGACTTTCTGTGGGATGGGCCAGTCACTTCCTCAGGACACCTGTTTCACAGCCGAGAGTGAGTTGGGCTCCCAGGCTAGGGGCGGGACCATGGCTCACCAAGCAGAGTCCGGTCCTCTCTGCCCTGCCCTGTCCCAACCGACCTTAAGAACCTTCATACCATTTATCAGGGCTCTCTCAGGGTTGTCAGGCAAAAGATTTCAGATTCATTGGAAAAACAAAAGAACTTTAATACCGAAAGTTCCAGAGGTAGTTCTGGCTTTGGGTGTAGCCAGATGCAGAGGCCCATAGATGTCATCAGGTCCTGGCTCCCCACTTTCCATCTCTGAGTTCTGTTCTCTCATTCACACGGGCCTGTCCTCAGGTGGCTGTTTTGTCCTGAGGCTAAACTGGCTGCAGCAGTTCTGGGCTCATAGCCTCTCACATTTACACTGAATAAAAAATGTCTTCCAATCATCCTGGCAAACATCTTACTGCATTTCACCGTCTCTGATTGCATCATGTGCCGTCCATGACCAGTTGCCGTGGCCAGGGAAATGCAGTGCATTGATTGGCTCAGATTTGAGTCCCATGCTCCACCCTGGAGTTGGGGTACAGTTTTGCCCGAAGCCACAAACTAAATGTCAGGGACAGCTGGTTCCCCATAGGAACCCAAAGAAGAGAAGAGGGGTGCTAGTGGCCATGACATAAAAACTGTTCTCTGCACTTCCTGTCTTGCTGGATCTCTTCGGTCCTCTGGGCACTGGCTGCACCAGGGTTCTGTATGCCTCTGGGAGAGGGTCTGTGTGTGCACACCTGACTGTAGTCCTTAAGTTCATATGCATTTGTGCCCTGGCTGTGTGCTTGCACTGACTGACAACTCACATGTTGTAAAGTCAGTGGTAGCGGTGACAGTTGCCATGTGTTGAGTCCCCACCATGGCACAGGCACTGCCGCCCACCTCAATGTGTCTTCTCTGACTTACTTTTTGTAATAACACTCCAAAGGACTACTATTCATCTCATTTTACAGACGGAGGAACAGACTGTGTGAAATGCCTTGCAAAGTCACAGTTACCTTAATTAGTGGAGAGGCTGCAGTGAGAAGTTAATAGTGGGCAAAATGCTTGCCATCAATTCACTCACCCTCTCCTGTAGACACACTTATTTGAAAGATAATTGAATATTTATCGAGGCTAGCAGGAAAGTGCCTTCATTCAGGAGGGCTAAGATTCAGTACCTTTATCAACCGAGTCGGTGTGTGCATGGACATGTGTATGTTAGTATACGTGTTTGTATCGGCATGCTGTTGTAAAAATGCAGAGAACTGAATCCTTGGTCCTCGTGGGAACTGATAGCTGCTCTTTGCCTGCAGTGGGATGATGGCTGAAGCTGAGGTGGCATCTCTGCTCCTGTCCCTTGAGCTGTTCGGTGCCCGTGGAACCTCTGGACGTATGGGAGCCTGGGGAGTCTGAGGTCACAGCTTCAGTACGTTTAGGATTCTTGCAGTGCATGATACAGGAAGGGAGGATGCTACCCAGTCTCCCGGGTAAGGGGGAATCCCTAGAAGGTAGAGTGACAGAACAGAGGAGGAAGTGTGGGTTTAGGCAACTGTGGTGGAACTGGCTTCTGGAAATGTTGGCAGTGTGTGATTGGACCTGCAGATGGGGTTGCTTAAGATTTTCCTGAGCCTGAAGCTCAAGGCTCTGCCATCTATAGCTCTGCAGATTCACTTGGTGTTTCCACCAGGTGAGGTCATGTCCTGCTATCTGGACAGAACCTGTAGTTTTTTGTTTTCATCTTGGCATATGGATCTTCTTAAGCCTGTGCCTGGAATGGATTTGTGCAAACAGCAGATGCTCACTGAGGTTTAGGAATTCACTAGTTGATGCAGGAGATACTAGTTGAGCCCCCACTGTGGGCCTGGTGTACAGTGGGGAGCAAGGTCCAAGCCCCAGCCTTGGCGAGCTCGCATTCTGAGCCAGTGAGCGAATCGATCCTTCTGGAGGCCCCACTGGGCTTCCAACCTGCCCTGGTACCCCTTTCCTTAGGAACTTGTACTTGGAGCTTCCTCATTCCCCCGTCCAGGGGAAGGAAATGTTTCGTTCCTTTGGCTGTCCCTTTGCTCTTGCCTCTAGGCAGAGAGCTGAGGGAAGTAGTTCCTGTTTTCTTGAGATTCTTTTTCTCCTTTACTTTTTTTATTGTTTATTTTATTACAGTTGTCCCAATTCCCTTTTTCCCCTTTTGCCCCCTCTGCCCAGCCCACCGCTCTCACCCACAGTCCCCTCTCCATTGTCCCTGTGAGGCCTCATTCGTACATGTTCTTTCACTAGACCGTTCCCCTTCCGCCTCTCTGCCCCCAACAGCTGTCAGTCTGTTCCATGTTTCCATGTCTCTGGTTCTGTTTTTCTTATTAGTTTATTTTGTTCACCAGATTCCAGTTATAAGTGGAATCTTATAGGCTCCTTTGGATGCGAGTCACAAAAACTCAGGCTAGGTTAAGCCAAAAGGAGAAATAGTTAGGAGGCCCAAGGGGTAGTTTGTGCAACGTGAGTGCTGCCTACCAGGCCCTAGCAAACAGCTGGGGGCCCAGAGGCCACTCTGTCTCTTTCCTCTGTGTTTTTTGCCTTTCTGTGTTACTCTGCTCTCTCCTAAGCCTGGCTTTACCTGCTTCGCCAGGTGCATTGCTGGGACATGCATGGCTGTCCCAGAGCTCTGGAATTTACTATCCATGTTTCAAAGGACCGGTGGAGGGAACAGTATTACAAATCCTCATTGTATGGTAAGGAGAGAGGATGCTGGGGCCAGAGGTCTGCCCACAGCCCCGGCAGCTGTGGTCTGAGGGGGGCGGGGAGGGTTCTGCAGTCAAAGCAGGCTGCAGGGCCTGTCCCTGTGCCAGGCAGAGGGGCAGTTCTTGGAAAAATGCTGACAAGCTGAGCACTCACCCTCAGTGGTTCCTACTGGGCTGGTTGGAGGAAACCCTGAGGCTGTTGGCCTTAGGTTAGGAAATGCCCTCTTCCACCAGCAGCCTACAGGAATGGCCTCAGCTGACCCTGGTCCTCAATCTTAACGCGCATGGTGGAGAAACTCCTGTGCTAGCATGGCACAAAGTATTTGTTGCTTTAGAGAATTCTGTGTCAGCACAGTACCTAGAGACCCAGTGTCTGGTATTTATCCTAAAGGATGGAAAATCATTAATTGGGGCCAGTAAATCCTCTGTTACGGCAGTACTGTGTATGCTCAAGAAAAAAAGTGCCCTTATCATAGGGGAAAAAAAGTGTGCAGATATGTGACCTTCCACACTGGGAACAGACACCTCGGGGCTCATGCTTGCCACTGGCATTCCCGCCGCTTGCGTTCCTGTCCAGTCAAATTGAACATGGTGAAATTTGTTCTGCGGTATTAACAGTGAGCGTGTGCGCAGTATGTGGCTTAATGAACGTCTGCGTGCCTTGTGCTGACCCCCTGGGTGCACTGAGGGGAGAGGATGTGCTGACTTGGAAAGGGAGGCTGAGCTCCTGCAGGCCCCTGGGCTTTAACATCAGCCGGGGAGTGAGGAGTCTGCTTAGTCCCTGGGGCCAGGTGCTGCCCTCTTGAACCCTGCCATTAGCTCTTCAGTTGCATTCCCTGGGCCAATTACTTCCTAGCTACATTATTGAACAGATTTCATTTCTTCTTTGTAAAGGCATTATTTATTTATTTTTATAGGGGGAAGGGAAGGAGAAAGAGAGGGAGGGAAATACCAATGTGTGGTTGCCTCTCATGTGCCCCCTACTGGGGACCTGACCCACAGCCCAGGCATGTGCCCTCACTGGGAATCGAACTGGCTACTCTTTGGTTCAGAGGGCTGTGCTCAATCCACTGAGCCACACCAGCCAGGGCTAGATCTCATTTCTTAATTATGGAAGCAGTACATGCTCATGATCAAAATTTGGAAAACACAGAGTATAAAGGCAAACATTAAAATCACCCATAATCTCCTTATATAGAAAAGAGTCACTGTAGACATCTTCATGTGTTCCTTTCCCTGTGCCAGTGTGTATATTTGGTAAATTAGGTGTGAATTGGTGCCTGGTATTCTGTTTTGTTATGTTCTTTTCTACTTATCATGTTTCCTATATCATTAACTACTCGATGAAAACACTTCTTTTTATCTTATTGCTGTGTAACTTCATATCATAACATCAGCCCTTTTAAGTGTACAATTCAATGAATTTTAGTAGAATTTTAGAATTGCGCAACCGTCACCACTATCCCATCTGAGAATACTCTCCTCACGCTGCTCCTCCCCAAATTCTCCGAGTCCCCATTGCCAGCCCAGCTGTCTCTGTCCTGTGTGTTTTACCATGTAAACGGACTCATGCCACACACCGTCTTGCATCTGCCTTCTTCCCCTGAGTGTCTCGATGGCTCCCCGTCCCCGAGGGGGCTCCTTTGGAGGCAGCACGAAAGGCTGGCTTCGAGCCCGTGGGCCCTGTAGTGTGAATGTCGCAGGCATCTCCCTGTCTCCAGGGAAAGGCAGGACAGAACCGGAGTCTGTCTTCAGCACCGGCCTGGTTCTCTCCTGAGGGCCAGGAGGGCATCGATGACATGTGTTGCCACGGTCGAGAGGAGAAAACGAGGGGTCTGTATCATCATCTCGTCAACCTCCACAGGCGACCTCATCTTAGGGACAGGGTCATTGCTTCATGCTGCACCGAAGGCCGGGCTACAGATATCGATTGTCACCATGAAGGTCATCTCTGAATCCAGAAGGGCTGGAGAAGCAGTGTCTGTTTTTGGAGCAAATGTGTGGGGACCAGGCAAGGAGCACAGGGCCTGGCTCTGTGACAAAATTTTCCTACGCTCCTGGAATTTAAACATTTTCGTTCTTTCTTTGTACTCAGCAAATTGGAAAGACCTTTCTCAAACCATCCCCTTTCTTACACAGAGCTTAAAGGACTACCTCCCGTGCCCGGCCGGCCCCCGCCCCTCCACGCCAGTCCTGCTGGAATGTTTATGGCCTGTCTGCTTTCAGACAAGTGGAGATGATGTAGTTTCTTTTGGCTGGAGCCTTGTTCATGCATTTCAAAGAGGAAAGCTTTTTTAAAAGTCATCTATTCCATTTTATCTCAGCAGAAAAAAAGTTTTTTGGCTGTTGATACAGTTTATCAGTTCGAGTCCACGTTATGTGTCTACATTGTTGGAGGCAAGTCTGTCTGTCAGAATTCGTGTATTCATTCCTGTGAAGACAGTACATTCTATATAACTCACAGCGTGAGTCGTGGAGCCTGGGAGGCCAGGAAGGGGCCAGGATGCCCTTGGCAGAGGCCTGCAGAGAGCAGGGCTCTGTTGGGCCCCAGGGGGGCCTCTTTCAAACTCCCCAGTCAGGACAGAAACTAACCCCCGCCCAGCTTCACTGTAATCACAATGCTTTGAATGTGATGCTTAGATATTCTCCCACTCTTGGTTGGTTGTTTTCTTCCTTTCTAAATCGAATGGGAGAGGCCACTGGGATTCATTTCTTAACGAGTAGACACATCTGTTGGGGGGAATACTGCACTCATACTCAGTGTTCACAAAATCCTGGGTTTTTATAGAGGCAGCATGCACATGCTGGCTTTCCCCAAAAAGCGGGTTCCCTGCTTTGACTGGGTCACCGTGATTATTTCTTTGTTTCCAGGAACTTCTGGCACTTGGCAGACTGCGCGTGCCTGCCAGTACCAGGGCTTGAGCACTTGAATTCTACTCTCTTGGCCTGCAAATAAGATTTTCTCACTTGTGCTTTGAGATCCTCTGTGTTCCTCCGGTTGGAGCATCCTCCATCTGGAGTTGCCAGAAAGGCCAGAGCAGATGTCTGTGATGGGGACTGCAGAGTCTTCCCTCCTTATTTGTGCTTGGCCTCCAGGGGCAGCCGCCGCCCTGAGCTCTGCCTCGGGGCCTGGGAAACAGGGAGGGCTCTGCTGGCACAGGTCTGTGGGAGGCTGCCGTGGCCCCCACCCCCCTTGCTCTCACACAGCTCTTTTCCCCATCCCTCCTCAGCTGTTTCCCTCCCTTTCGGGAATACTGCATTGACCATGTCACAGTTTCATACCAAAGTCCTTTCCCTGCAAAATCCTGGCCTAGGTCTTGGACCTGATATTCCAAGCACCCCTTTGCTAGCCCTGACATGTGTTTCTGACATCTTATTCCCTTCTCTCTAGGTTCTTCTGGGTTACTGTCCTACAGACTCAGCACGTTCTTTTGCCTGGTGGACTTCCCTTTAGCTGGTGATTACTTTTCTTGATGTGCATTAGAATCACTTGGGGATGGGATGAAAAGCATAGCATCCCAGAGCTTAAGCCGGTAGGTCAGGCTGAGGCCTCTGGATCTGAGCTTTTACCCAGCACTTCTCTCAGGTGATCACTGATGCTGGTGGCCTGGCTGAGGTCCTGGCGGCCTAGGAAGCCTCTCCTGCTCCCACTTGTACTTTCTCACCCTCAGTTTTGGTAGGGCTCCTTATTTGAGATGTTCACTTAGCACTTAGCATATTCTGCCTTCGACCATAATTTAAATGTCTTGGTATGTGCACACCAGTTATATGTATATGAAGAACTACCTATTTGCATGACAGTTTATAGTCTGGCAGCACTACATGTGGTTACTCAGCTCCTACAGAGCACAGACCTTGCTCTTTGCACAGGTCATCTGGCCATGGCCCCTCCCACCTGGCCAGCCCACCGTGGCTGCGGAGGACAGGGGGTTGGCTGGCTGTCCAGTTGCTGCAGCAAACAGACAGGGCTTATGGAGATAAGCGATGTTGTTGTTTCAGACATTCAGGGAGTCTTTACCGAGGGCCGGTTTGTGCTTGGCACTTGGCTGGGTGCAGATGGTGAGTGAAGGCAAGTCATCAGCAGGGCAGATGAGCCACAAACCTCTGCAGAAAATGACTAATTGTGGCAGCTGCTGTGAGGAGCCTGGCATGGGAGGAAATAGCGACTGCCACGTGGGAAGGCCTCGCAGATGAGGGCACCTGTAAGCACAGACCTGAAGGACCTGGGGCCAGTCCTGTGGAGAGTGGAAGAGCATTGCCCACAGAGGAGGGAAAGGGGATGAAGGACTGAGCACCTCTAAGGTTGAAGGAGCGAGCCTGGGGGTGTGGGCCCATTTGAAGCCAGAGGGGAGCAGGGCCAGTGTGGGCCCCTGGGGCTGGGAGGCTGCGCCCAGGAGTTTACTCAGCCAGCAACGGGAGGGAGCAGTGTGATCAGAGCAGGGAAACTGGATGCAGGGAGCAGGGTGATCAGAGTGGTGGAAACCAGAATGTGTACCAGACAGCCCTGTGTCAATAGGAAAGATGGACAGGGAAAAGCACCGAGGGCAGTGAGGGCTGGTGTGGGGTACATCTGACTGGGATGTGGCTGAGGTAGCTTTTTAGGGGCCACCTGGCTGCAGCGCTGTGTGCCCAGAGAATGAGCAGGAGCCTTGTGGCTGCCTCGTGGCAAGTCCTCCTTTTGCCAGGATTCAGAAGATCCTCAGGTTAGCAGGCAGCCTGCAGTGTCCCTTGTTTGGCTTCCTCGTTGGGGAGACAGAATGAAGGGGAGCAGTTCACCGGGACCTGCAGCTTCGCCGCTCACCTGGCTGTTCCTTTTTCTCAGACTGAAGAATGAGACCCTTATCCTCTGAGACACCAAGTGAGGTACAGGGCAGTGAGGAGAGGCCTCTTTCCTGCCCCTCTGGAGTCACAGTGGATGCCTCGGAGGACCAGAGCTTCACTATTGCCCAGAGGAGGAATTTGAAGCCTGCCTCTACCACTCTTTGCTGGGTGTATGACTTTGGGCAAGTCGCTGTACCTCTCTAGACCTCACCTGTAAAATAATAGCACTGATGGCTACCCGGCAGAGATGTCGAGTGAATTCAGTGGTGTGATGTGCGCAGTTCCTGTTGCTGTGCATGACATACCAGTGCTCAGTGCACGGAATGATGACAATGCATGTGGCTGAGTTATACTTGGAATGCAACTCCCTTAGGTGAAGGCTGCAATTGTCGGGGTGAATGGAGGGCTGGGCAGGTCTCTGCCAAGATTTATAGAATGCTTCCTCCGTAGACTGAGAGGGGCTGGTGGAGTTCATCCGTGGATGGTGAGCTCTCACAGGCGGCCTGACTTCTCCATCTCTGTCTCCTTGGCCTGTGCCTGGCAGGTAACAGTTACTCACCATGTATTCTCTAAGTGTTCCATGGATGGATACTTTCACTATCAAGAACTTAAAACAGTCCACCTCCCCAAGTACCAGGCCTGCATTGCCATTCATTTTTAAATTTATGCTTCTAGTTTTCCATATGAATTTTTCCCAGTACATCTGAGGATAGATTTGGAGCAGGTTCCTGTCTTGAGATCTGAGAGAGATGTGGCTTTAAAATAAGTGTTGATGTGTTTAAGGAGTGAGTTTTACTGGCTTTATCCTAATGTGACAACAGAGACAGCGCCAGTTTGCATTTTGGTTGAAGGGGCTGGAAGGCTCTGGGAAACAATCCAGGAGGATTGTGGGTAGGCAGCCCTCATCTTAAAAGTTGCCCGCAACTGGGAATTGTAATTGCTATTTCCATTTTCAAAATGCCTGGGATCTCGGATTCAACCAGCCAGCTGGCCAGCCAAACATACCGGGAATGGAGATAAAGCAGGGAAGTGGCAGAAACATAAATATTGTGAATTGGGCCCATAGGTCATCTCTTAGCTGCTGCACTTTGGGCCGCTTGTCGTGATGAAAGAGCTAATTTTCAGGAGCAGCGGCCTGGCGAGAGGCCTCGCAGAGCCCGGTGACGCCCATCCCTGCTTTCCAGGCAACATGCAGTAATGGCCGATCTGGCTCCAGCCCGATGACAGATTGATCCCCGCTGCGCCTGGCTGAAGGCCAGGGGGTCTCTCTTGTAAACACACAGAGATAGGAACTGCTGCGAAGCTTCTGGCCCAGCGACAATTTGTCCTCCTACCACTTGTCCAGACTCTTGCCCACCCTGCTGTGGACTCAGCAAGATGAGGGAACTGTGCGAGGGCCTCCCGCTCGCTGTGTGGGGTGGTGTTTGTGCTCAAAGGGGTGTGCTGTGTGAGAGGAGCCCACGGGAGAGCCCTTGTGGGAAGGTGCTGCAGGGCACATCACTGTCCTGTGTCCCTACTCCCCCGGGGCCCCTCCTTCAAATCAGTCCCCTTCTTATTTTCAAAGGAGCATTTCTTCAGGTCAGACATTTCCCTAAGGTTTGGTTTTAGAGACTGGATGTTAACCCTTAATGTCTGAACAGCCCATGAAAAGCTGCACTGTTAGCGAGGATTTGCTTGGGCCCCTGTGACACTGGGAAGCTTTATTAATCAGGGTTCTCCAGAGAAGCAGGACCAATAGGTCGGAGATATCTCTCTAGCTCTAGCTCTGTCTGTAAAGTAAGGCATTGGCTCATGAAATTGTGGAGGCTGAGAAGTCCCAAGATCTGCAACTGGCAAGCCGGAGACCCAGCAGAGCTGGTGCTGTGGCCTAGTCCGGGTCCGAAGACCCGAGAACCGGTGGTGTAAGTCCCTGTCCAAAGGCTGGCAAGCTGGAGATCCAAAAAGATCCCATTTTTCAGTTTAAGTACAAAGGCAAGAAAAGACCAATATCCCAGCTCAATTAGTTGGGCAGAAGAAATTCCTCTTATTCAGCTCTTTGTTGAATAAGCTCTAGTCAGACCTTCTGCTGATTGGATGAAGCCCACCCACATTAGGGGCAGCAACCTGCTTTACTCAGTTCACTGATTCAAATGTTAATTTTACCCGTAAACACCCTCACAGACACACCCAAATAATGTTTGGTGAAATGGCTGGACATCTCACGGCCCAGTCAAAATGACACATAAAATTAATCATCACAGCATCCAAAGGTTGATCTGGGGGCAGCCTGCCAGCTTAGAGGATATTTATGACTTTATAATTTCCAATTCTCAAAAGGCTTTAAAGAGCAAATAATTTTTAAAAAACCACATGGTATGTGGAGGTGGCATATTAGTGGTAGTGATGCAGAAGGCTTGGGTTGGTGTGAGTGTGTTCTGCCACCTACTAGCTGTGTGATCCTGGCGGGTCTCCAGCCTCTCTGTGCTTCATTTATCTCAGCTAAAGTGCACAGGGTAAGAGCACCTGCTCCTCACTGTTCTGAGGAGTAAATAAAATAACAAACATAAAGCCCGTTGCCACAGCCGGTGGTGTTCTGGCTGTTGTAGCTGTGCCCTGCCCTGAGGAGGGAGGTGGTGACCAGAGTCGGTGTTTACACAGGGACGCTGAGTGCCGGGTGTGGTGTGAACTGCTCTCTCCGAGAGTTCTCCCCTGTGGCCTGTCTGCTCAGGAACTGGGTTCAGGGCTTAGCATCAGGTCTCTGCTCTCCCCCGCAGACCACATGGCTCATGTTTGCTCTTCTGAGATTTTTCTTTTGTCATTTACATGAGATGAGATTGATTCTTTTTGTTGAGGAGCTAGGTCACCACTGGCACAGCCTTGGCCAACTGTCACTGTTTTCAGGCCTGTCTTCATCTTGCTAGCCCTGTCCCCAGAGTGCAGAGGAGGATGGGGCTGAGAGGCAAGGGCCCTGATGATGACTTGGCCCAGGGAATGAGGTCCCTGACCCCGGGACTGGAGTCCATCTGCCATCCAGCTGGTTTGGGTTTACAGATTCTGAAAAGTTTTATATTCACTGGTCAGTTCAATCATGCTTCACAGCTGGTTCTCCAGCTACCAGCAAAGAGGAGCTATCACTTGGATGTCAGGCAGCAGAAAGAGCTAGGGTGAGTGGCTGCTGTTTTCACCTTAAACGGCATCACAGGTGGTCAGGGACAGTGGACAGTTAATTCCAAGTTGTGATCTTAAGAATCTGAGGAGTCTCTGCAGGAATAATACATCATGTTCTTTTTTCTTGCCAAGGCATTTCCTCCCGTTTCTTTAGCTTGAGAATCTGCAGTTTCCCCGAGCTCTGAAGACCGACTCTAGAAAAGGCCAGGGGATGTGGCTTCCCAGCAGCTCATGCTGGCAAACGCTGTGTGTGTGTGTGTGTGTGTGTGTGTGTGTGTGTGTGTGTGTGTGTCAGGACTTATCTACTTTGATTTTAGTTCATTTTCTTCCCCGCAACTGTGGGAACTGTGTATTTTCATTATTTCCCGCTTACAGGGGAGGAAATGGAGGCACAGACTGGTTATTGGCTTTGCTCGAGGTTATACAGCTTGAATGAAAATTAAGGCTTATGATGGAGAATGTGCTGGCCGATTGGGATGGGAACCCCGGGGATCCACTCAAAGCGCTGTTGAAGGCTGCCCCCCGCTCTGTGTTTCTTCCCTCTCTCCTGGGAGGCTGAGAACAAGTTCTGCAACCTGCGCCGTCTCAGCTCCCCGTGACACAGTGGGTGCCGTTGTGCTGGCCTTTGCCAGTGTCATGGGGTAAGTAAGACTTCATCATGTTCTACTTAAGGTCTGTATTCTTTTAGTGGGTTGTTAATAGGATATGAAAATAAACCCATATTTTTACATTACAAAAATAAAAGGCTATTAGAAATTTTTAGTTACAGGTTTTGGCTAATATCAGTTTGCATTATTGTGATATTTCAAACAATGATAATTGCAGCTGACACTTGCTAAGCACTTACTCTGGCCAGCAAGCATATTAGGTGGCGAGCGAATGAAATCTTTAAAACAGCGCTGTGTGGTCAGCATGCCTATGGCTCTCATTTCACAGTTGGGAAGTGGTGGAACTGGGATGGGAAGCCGCCCTGACTCGGGAGTTTGTTGTCTTAACCATGGTGCTCCGTGGTGCTTTTTTTTGAAAAGTTCCATGTAAGTAAACGATGAATGCAAATGATTATTTTTTAGAATGCAAGTGAGGTGTATTCAGAGTGAGGCTCTTTTGAACAATATCTCATCCAAGATAATGAGGTTTAATGCAATATGCATTAAAATGCACCCCCTTTGAGGGCATCCCAAGAGAAATTACTTGGTTGATTTTCACAATGGGCAAAAACACAATGGCATGATAGATGAGACAAATTCAAGTAATCTCTGGATTAAAATTCTGAACAGTCAAAGAGTATGTTGCACGAAAGGTTGAATCTCCTGATAAGCTCCAGATGATATTCCCACCTTACTTAAGAATATGTGTTGGCAGCTTTAACAAGATCTTGGCACATTCTAATTTGAAATTTATTACAAGATGTGTGCATGCTTAATGGGGGCTTAATTATTCATATCCACATCTTTCTGACAGTAACTAACTTCAGCTGTAGATAAATTCCTGGTGCCCTGGGAAATCCTGGCTTCTACTGTTGAAAAACTCTAGTGAAAGGAAAATTAAATGCATACGCCAGACCTGACCCAGGACAACCGGCTCCACTTAGGCAGGAGCTTGGCATGAGTAGGTCCCCGTTTCCCTTGTAAGGAATTGCCAACAGAGCTCTTCTGTGCCCCTGGACTGGGAGGCAGGCTCTGGAATCAGGTTTACCTGAGGTCAATCCAGTTGTGACCTCATGGTAGAATTCCCCTGGGCTGATTTCTTCAGCCTTTTTGTGTGCAGAAAGGGTCCCTAATGCCTCTCTCAAACGGTTGATGGGAGGCTGAATGGAAGCATCTGTAAAGTAAGGAGCATAGTGAATGGTATAGGAAGCACTGAATGGAAGCCACCTTCCTTCCCTTTTCTCCCACCATCCATTCCTTTGAATCCATCTATCCAAAGCTCTTGAAGAAAACTCAATGGTAATTATTTTCTGTAGAAAATAAAGGAAATATGGATCAGTGAGATGCTTATGAAATGTAGGGAAATGGACACTCCCAGATGCTGCTGGTAAGATGCTGTGAATCGGCACAGCCCTTTTAGACGTCAACTTGTTGGTAGCTACTGCAATAAAAGGGCTCAGGGCCTTTGCACTTGCTATTTTCTCTGTCTGGGATGCTTTACTCATACTGGTCGGAATGACTGGCTCACTCTCTCTTTATTTCAGCCCTCGACTTAAACGTGACTTTCTCAGAGAGGCAGTGCCAAGCTCTCCCACATAAACTAGCAACGCCCATCACAGCACAGATTGTTCACCCTGCTTTGTTTTCTCCACAGCCCTGAGAACCTCCCCAGCATCATTACGTGTCTCTGTGTGTGAGTTTGTGTGCCCACCTCCCCCTCAAAGGTCAGTTCCAAGAAGACAGGGTCTTTGAGTTGTTTCTTGCTGCAGACCCAGTACTGAGAGCAGTGCTGTGTCTGGCACAGAGTGGGTGATGGATACATAATTGTTGAGTAATATGATTTCAAGGTTCTGACTTGAAGTTCTGTTTGGGCAAACACTCTGCAGAGCTGGGCTGTTAGCGCTCAGGAACCATGTATGTGCTACTGTTTGAGCAACAAGGTAGGTGCTGTAAAGGAAGAGTCTCAACATGAGACCTGGCTCCCTTGATGAGGATGGGGTGGGGTGCTGTGTCCTGGTTTCACAGAACAACGGACAGTGGACACAGGTGCTAGAAAGCACATGGCTTGTCTATGACAGGTGAAATTTTTCTAACTTGAGAAAGGGTTACATGCAAAGGAAGGGCCTGTGTGTTTTTATATATCAGTGATGTATATTGAGAGATAATACTATAACTGACTGGTAAATAGTTATTTTGTAATCAAGGCATTTTATTTTCATTATTTTAAATTATATAAATTATTAACATTTTTATTTTAAAATATTTTAATATTACTCACAAGACTAAAGTATCTTTTCTGCCTGTCACCCAATTTCCACTTGCCCCCACCTCCTCTTTGCCCAGAGGGCAGCGCTGTCAAAAGTTTGTCCTGTGCATGTCCGGGCGTCCTTCTGCAAGCTCGTATATGTACGTATCAAGACAGGGTCCGAGCGTGGGAAGTGCTACGCTTCCTTGATGAGCGCTGATCCCTCGTGCTGCGTGCAGCTCTGAGTCCTCACACTTTTCTGTTTGGCTTTCCAAGTTGGATGACTTTTATTTCTTTTTCTTGACTAATTCCTCTGGCTAGGACTGCCAGTCCTACATTGAGTGGAAGTGCTGAGGGTGGGTCTCCTTATCTTCTTTATTATCTTAGAAGAAAAGCTTGCAGTTTTTTATTGTTTAGTAAGTGGTTCTGGACTTTTTGTGTATAGCCTTTTTTATGTTGAGGTAATTTCTTTCTCTTCCTAATTTGTTGTGTGTGTATATATTTTTTGTCATGAAAGGCTGTTGAATTTTGTCAAATGCTTTTTCTGTATCAGCGGAGATAGTCATGTGGTTTTTATCCTTCATTCTGTCAGTCACACTGGTTGGTTTTTAATAGCTGAGCCATTTTTACATGTGAGGGATAAATTCCACTTGGTGTATGGTCCCTTTAATGTGTTGTTTAATTCAGTTTGCCAGTATTTTGCTTAGGGTTTTTGCAGCTATATTCATCATGGATATGGGCCTATAATTTTCTTTTCTTGTAGTATCTTTGTCTGACTTTGGTATCAGGGTAATGCTGGCCTCATAAAATGAGTTTGGAAGTGTTCTTCAATATTTTGGAAGCGATTGAGAAGGACTAGTGTTAATTCTTTTTTAAATGTTTAGAAGTCTCCAGGGAAACCATCTGTTCCTGGGCTTTTCTTTTTTGGGGGAGGCTTTTGATTGCTGATTCATTCTTCTTATTCATTGTCGGTCTGTTCGGATTTTCTGTTTCTTCGTAATTCAGCCTTGGTGTGCTGTGTGTTTCTAGGAATTTGTCCACTTTATCTAAGTTTTCCAATTGGTTGGCTTGTCATTATTCATAGTACTCTTTTAAAATCATTTTTATTTCTATAAAATCCATTAACTTAATTTTATAGTTATTTTTGTATTTTTGTCTTTTCACTCCTACACCAGAGTCCAAGGTGATTTATGCAATCACCATTCCAGTATTACAGTGTTCCGTATTTTTGTGCATACTTACTTGTACTAAGCTTTGTGCTCTCATATGTTTTTGTGTTGCTCTCTAGCATTCTTCTATTTCAATTTGGAGGACTCCCTTTAGCTTTTCTTGTAATGCAAGTCCAGTGGTGATAAACTCCCTCAGCTTTTGTTTGTCTTTGTTTTGAAGGGCAGTTCTGCTGGACACAGTACTCTGGGTTGCCAGTTGTTTTATTTCGACATTTGGATGTATCATCCTAGTGCCTTCTGGCCTGCAGGCTTTCTGTGGGTAAATCCACTTGGGGTCTTATGACAGTTCTCTTGTATATGATGAGTCACTTTTGATGTTTTCAAAATTCTTTGTTTGTCTGACTTTTGACCATTTGATTATTATGTATCCTGATGTGGACTCCTTGGATATTTCTTAGGATCTCTTGGACTTCTTGAATCTGGATATTTATTTTTTTTCCCCAGGTTTGGGAAGTTTTCAGCCATTATTTACTCAAATAAGCTTTCTGCCCCTACTTCTTTCCCTGGAAACCCTACAATGTGAGTATTGGTGGTCTTCGTGCTGTTCCATAAATCCTTTCTTCACTCACTGTCATTGTTTTTCCCCTCTAACCAGGTACTTTCCTTAAGTTCTTTGATTCTTTCTTTTGTTTGATCAAGTCTGCTGTTGAACCCTTCTAGTAAATTTTTCATTTCATTTATTGCATTCTTCAGTTCTAGAATTTTTATTCATTTCTTCTTAAAATCTCTCTCTGCTGATACTCTCATTTTGTTCATTTTCCTGAGCTGGTTGAGCATTTCCATGAGGATTACATGGAATTCTTTGTTGGGTAGTTAATGTCCCTCTTTATTGAGGGCTGGTTTCTGCAGATTTGTTTTGTTCTTTTGATCGGGCTATGTTTCCTTTTTTCTTCATGCACCTTGTAACCAACCATGTGTCGGGATCTATGCATTGGATGAAACAACCGTTTCTCTCAGTCTTTACAGACTTGCATCATGCAGAGAAAAGAACTTCATCTGTCAGTGGGGCTAGAGACTCTGGGAGCCACTCCACCTGTCCTGGAGATAGGCGATCTCTGGGCATATACCTGCAATCCCCCAATTAGAGAGGTTTGCCTCTTTCATTTTAAGGGGCTTGGTGTCTCTTCATTTCCTCTGGGGCTGCCAGAAGCCACGGGGCTCCTTTTTGTTCCCTGTGGTCCCCAGGTGCGAAGTGTCCACCAGTGCTGTCAGCACTCTGAGTCATGTGAGATGGGAAGCTGTCCCTCAGGCAGCCTTCCAAAATGCTGGAATGTTTGATGCATGCTTCAGTTCTCTTTCTTCAGGAGGAGAAGCAACAAGCTGGGTGCTTTCCCCCCAAATGCAGCACACTCTGTCAGTTTCTGTTTGCAGTATTACACGTTCTCTGGTGTTTCCGCAAGCTGCTGAGCTCTTTTTTATGTCCTGCAGCCCCCAAGCATTCAAGACTTGCTGTTCCTCGTCAGTGCTGAGTTGGGTGAGACAGAAACTGCTCCTGTGGGCAGCCCCCTAAAATGCCAGAGCATTGATATGTGTTTCATTCTTTTCTTCCTTCCTAAGGGTGAAGCCACAAGTTGGTCCTTTCCTCCTAGTTGTGAAGAGTGTCAGGTTGAGGGGAGGTCCTGACATGTTTAACGTGAAATAACTTTTCTTACCTGTTTCAAGGCAGCTGTTCTTAGCTTTGAATTTGCCTGGAACTTTCTGATTGATTTGTAGAATGCTTATAGAGGCTTTTTGCATTGTATATTAAGTTGGCATTTCCGTGGGGGAATAAAGTCTCAGGCATCCTGTTTTGCCATCTTGCTGACATCACTGAAACACAAAGTATTACTTTATGGCATTACCTAAAATTGTAACCCAGTATCACTCTGGTGGTGGTGTAGCTACCATGTAGCTATCGATGTTGTCCCAGAAACCATTTTATAAGTTTTAAAAAGACTTCCTCTTCAAGGGATGCCAATTTACTTATAATTAGCAATAAATGTATTGGGAAAATGTGTTGCATGAAAGAAAGGGGTAATGAGTGGCTTAAATTAATAGGGGTTTTATCCAATGCAAGGCATATAGTGTTGCTTGCAAATCAATTAAAGGCCAAAGGAAAGCTCAATCATTGAACTCTCTCTGGGTTTTTCCTTACAGAGAGCTTTTCTTCCAAATGCAGTAGCCCTAGGAATCCATGAATCCTCAGTTCTCTGGGGGAGAGGCAGCTTAACATTCAGCTGGGTAGTTTTCAAAAAGACTCCATAACCTTTGTGATATATGGCCTGGGAGTTTGTCTGCTTGCACGTCCTTTTTCTGAGGCAGATATTGGAGAAATCTTGAATTGCTAAAGTAGAGAAAGTGACTTATGTTTTTAGCCAACTGCTTTGGCTCGCAAATTTTAGGGACTAAAATGTGAATTGTGTGCCCTGGGCAGAATAGCATCCACGAAACCTCCTATGTGACTGAGCAAGTCTGTAAATGAATGAAGTTTTATTTCTTGTAGAGAAGCAGGTGAATTGGTCAGAAAATCTGCATTATTGAGTGTCTCTGCCCATGGCAGCATGTCTTGAGGTTATGAGAAAAATTTCTCTTGAACAGGTAGAGTGCCCACGATCGGCCTGCTCTGTGCTTCCCCAAGCATGTCCTGTTTTTTTGTTTTTGTTTTTTTTTTAAATATTTTTTTAGAGAGGGGAAGGGAGGGAGAAAGAAAGGGAGAGAAACATCAATGTGTGGTTTCCTCTTGCATGCCCCCTACTGGGTACCTGGTCTGTAACCCAGGCATGTGCCCTGACTGGGAATTGAACTGACAGCCCTTTGGTTCGCAAGCCCTCACTCAATCCACTGAGCCACACCAGCCAGGCTTCTTCTGGTTTTTAGAGTCCCCGCTTTCCTCGTAAGTACCCTACTTGTAATAGAAGGAAAATTCAACAATAGCCAATGCTTGTTTCATCTTTGAACTCCTTTCTTGCCAGGGGGTGGTTTTCTTAGTGACATTCTGAATCCTTTTCTTTTCCCATGTCCGATCTACTTGGCCATCTCAGCAGTTGCCTGGTTCACCACCCAGCAGAAGCCCAGTTACAGAGAGAGCCACCTTGAGTGTGGGCACCTCTTCTCAGGGTATGGAGAGTGGTTCCCAGGACAGAGAGCCGAGGAGACAAAGCCCCTCATGCCGATCCAGTGGTCCCGCATGCTTGTTGCCTGGAAGTAGGAATTCTACTTGACATTCTAGACACCGGAGCCATACTTTTTTTTTTTTTTTTTTTTATTTAAAGGCAGCTTTTCCTTTCTTCTCAGCTTTTTGACAGCTAGCAATTTAAATGAGCTGGGTTTCTGGATGGCTGCAGAAACCCTCCTCACTCACACCCAGCGTCTTCCCGTCAGGTACCGCACAGCACTGCACGGTGCAGGCAGCAAGGGGCAGCTCGTCAGAGTTGCCCCCGTGGAATGTTATGATAGAAAACCGGAGGAATAGATTACATATTTATGCGGCCTTTGAAAATGCAGCGGGACAAGAGGATTGCTTGTAACATATGCAGTTACATTAAATGACTGTTAACGTTCATTCACCAGCAGAATGTCTGGTGTGTGCGTTGGTGCCTGTGTGGGTTGTATGGCTTGAAAAATTAATGAGACTTATAAAATAATCAAATGAAAAGTATTTGTTACCCTACGTTTTGGTGAGCTATCAAAACAAAACTGGGATTAACTCACGCAAATAAAGTGTCTGTCAAGGGAAAGAAAAATACAAGTTGTAGTGTGGGGGGGATTTATATCTGTGCAGATACAAGAGGAGAAAATATACCAATCGTATCTGGGTTTCACTTGTGGATTATGGCTGGTAAATTTCCTATTTTGTGATAAGTGCATCGCGCTCTGGAGGAAGGAGATGGCCTTTGCAGGAGAGTTTGTTCCCGTGGGTGTCAGACTTTTCTCCAACCGGCTGACCTTTAGGGTGGGTTTGCAGATGTGGTGAAGAAAGGGCCTTCTGGACGAGCCTCTACTTCCTGAAAACTGGGGGTTTTGAAGATGCCCTTTTCACAATGGTTTGACTCTGGTGAAAGTTCAATAACACCATTAAAACTTTTAATTTTTTTTAACGTTCTCCCCTGACTTTCATGAAACTGCCCTCCATCCGTTTTTTTAAATGCACCCATTCTTGATGTGCTGAAGCCCACATTCTACTCAATATCCTGCACCGGGGCAGCAGCTGCGTAGGTCAGCGGTGAGACCTTGGAGCCCTGAGGGTTGGGGACTGTGAGTTCTCGCCGCCCTCATTCCACAGCTATGGCATTAGAAGCACAAGGAGGTAAGGGGTTCCTGCAATTCCACGGCAAAAGCTAGGAACAAAGGCCTTTTCTGCTTCCCATTCTAATGTTTTCTACAAAGCGTTTTGTGTTTCTCTACCTGCAGTGGAAGCTGGGGGAGGAGGCAGGGGCTGTAGACTGGTGATCAGGAACTCTGTCTCCAAGCCATTAGCATCCAGCCCTGCAGACAGAGCTGCCCCTCCGCCTCAGCCAGGCAGCACCATGGGGGAGTGTCAGGCTATTCCCACAGCCCTCTGAAGAGAGTGGGCCTGGTCTTCTTGGCTGAACGATGGTTCAAAACTCTTATTAACTTGGAAAAAACAGTAATCCTCAGAAGGACCCACAGTGGGACCTGGGTGGGGGGGCTCTCGCTCTCATCTTGGCTTTCCTCCAAAGGCAGATAGATTGGTTCATCAGCAGACGCATAGCAGGCCCATGCCGAACATAAAAACCATGGTACTATAATTGTGAAATGAGAAAAACCACATGTCGTGAGTTAGGCTGATTGATCTGCCGAGTTCTGGTTTTCTGCACTTGCAGACTCTGTCCTGGGGATGAGGGGAATGTTCAGAGGGCAGAGCACTAAGAGAGGGAATCTGCAGGGGTAGAAAGCAGAATGAAGTTTGGTATGTCTAGTTCCTCATTTCAGGGGTTCCGAAGCACGGATCCACCAACGTCCCTGTGGCCACGGCCTGTGGTAGAAATGAAGAGTGTGAGTCCCAGCCCTGGCTGTGGGCCTGGGAAGGAGCTGAGAGGGGATTGAGCCTGCACGGTCCTCTGGCCCTCAGCCCTTCAAGACGGAAGCTTTGCTCTGAACTTTCATGATATCAAGGACTAGGAGGGAGATCCCATGACACAGTTGAAAGAAAGGGCCACTCCAAGTACGAAGGAATGAAGAACAGTTCTTGTTTTTGACAAAGTGGAAGGTTGGCTCCAGCCAGCCGAGCCTTTTAAGATAGCAGCCTCGTCTCTCGGCAGGTGGTCTGCTTTCAGCAGCTGGAGGCCTCTGGGGGCCTGTAGGAGGTACTGACTCGGGCTCTAGCCTGGCCCTGCTCAGTCGGAATCTGCATTTTAACCAGGTCCCCTGGGGATTCTGAAGCACAGTAAATTCTGCGAGGCACTGAGGGACAGGTGAGCTCTCTGCATTCTTGCAGGAAATCTTTCTGGGAACGTAGCCTCGCCACCTGGGTAGTGCTGGACACAGAGGAGACAGGCACTGTGCCTGGTCTTAGGGAACTTGCTGTCTAGAAGATTGGAAAGCAAATAAGCATACAAGGAGAGAAAGTGATCTCACAGGTGTGTTTGTGAGAGCCGCAAGCAATCAGTGCAGTGGAAGACCACCTGGTATGCTCTGGTGGCAAGTGTCCTAGCGTGGGGTCCCCTTTTCCTCCTGTGTGAGACAGATGGGACCTTAGGTAAAATGCTCATTCTCTCAGCTTCTGTTTCCCTCTATACAAAATGTAGAGAGAAAGTAGTATCTCTTCATAGGGCTGAGATCATTCAAGAAAAGCTTGCTGAGCATCAGTCCTGTACCCCAAGCTCTACTTGGTGTGGAGTTGAAAACAGGTCACAACCCACAACCTCATGGGAATGAAGAAGGAATGGAGAAGGAACTGCAGTCCCATGGAGTAGAAAATGGGCGGGGAGAGGAGATTGAGGGTCAGCAGTGAATTCTGCCTGGGGTGGATACTGGGAGGCCTCCTGGTGGGGAGAGATGGGATTGTAGCTGGGACAGTGCAACTGTTCATTGACGTGGTTCCAGCTGTAGCTTTTGTGATTCTTTGTTCCTCTCAGAGCTGCGTGTGGCCATCGATAAACTCCTGCCAAGGAGGGTGGGGCCTGATGGACGTGGCCAGGGTGAGCAGACATTGAGAGGGTTCTGATTTTGGAGAAGCTACGGGATTTCACTAGCAGTTGGACTTGGTGCATCCAGCAATTTTTCAAGTGTTCGTAAAGACAGCTCATCTTTGCTGGCCACTGACACCAAGCTGGTGCATGCGGGTAAACAGCTTTAAATGTGCTGAACTCACAAAAGCCAAGTGAAGATGTGGAACTCGCTGGTGGTGTCCTGTGAGCCCCACTTATGGTGCAGCTGCTTGGGGAGAAAACGGAAAACACAGCCCATGCGCTCTAAAACTTTAGGCACGGCAGGGTCCCTGTAAGTCCTTTCACACAGAACAGGGCTGTGAATTAAGAGCCAGAGATTCTGTCTGGGGATTAACAGCTGACATGTGACAAAGACTGACTAATACTACCTACCTTTCATAGAGAACAGTGTGTGTGTCTCAGGCCTTGTGCTGGGCACTTCACATACGGCATTTCTAATGAACTTTTTAAAGATCCCCAAAGCAGCTTTCATTATCCCTGTTGTACGTGCAACAGAAGTGGGGCTCAGGGGGCCTCGAGGGGCAGAGCTGAGATTTGAGGCAGGTTTGTCCGGCAGCAAATTCTGTCCCCCTGCTGTGCCGTGTGTCACTTTCGGATCGCGCCCGGAGAGGCCCACGTGGTTGTTTAATGTGAAGGTAGGAGGGAGTGTCCATGAGGCTAGACCTGAGTGGTCTTTCCACTGTTAGCAGGGGAGTTAGGACCGATCCTATGGCACGGGAGGGAACAATGTTTCTTTGTTGTAGTCACCCCTGAGCAGCAAAGGGACTGGGGCCTGTGGAGTGAAACAAGCCAAGCAGAGAAGCTGAGGGGGGTTGCTTGTGTGCCAAGGCTGTGGGGAGCAGAGAGACCTGGCAGGGCTCCCACGGCGGGCTCTGGAGGGGCTGAGGAGAAATGCAGAAATGGGATCAATAGGATCGAGCAGCAGGGCAGGGTCGCCTTTGGGTGGGGCCCAGAGCCTGAGGCCAGACTGCACTGAGGTCCCAGGGACCTGGAGCTCCCTCCGAGAGCTGGGGGTGGGTGGAGGGTGTCTGCAGGCTGCATCTGGAAGGACTTGCCAGCCACCTGTCTCCCTGTGGGGAGCTTCTAGCAATTCTGCTGCTATGTCTTCCCTGGGAAACATTGGCAAAGGGGCTGGCTCTTTTGTTCCCCCAGGATATAGAACTAGAGTCCTGCACTAAATGGCTGGAAACAGCTGGGAAAACTGTTCCTTTTCCTGTTCTTCATGAATATAGCCCCTTGGTCCAAGAAGCTCTGGGAGAACTGCAGAGAGCAGTCTGTCGGGGAGGCTAGGCTCCTGACCAAGTGGTGGGCTGTAGCCTAGCTAGATTTGAACAACTCTTTTTCAGAGCATCAGTGCTGGTGTGGTACAGCAGTGTGTTCTGGGAGCTTGGAGGAATGGGCTCAGGTTCATTCTGAGGGAAGAGCAGGGGGGCTGCAGCCTGTGGTTCTTCTGAGGCTGTAGATGTCCATTCTAGGGGTGGGGTGACTCAGGTGCTCAGTCTGCTTTCTGATTATTCCCAGAGACCACCACCTGCAGCAGGTGAGGCACCAGCCTCTTCAGCAGTCAGCTGCGCTGGGCTCTGTGCTTTCTCTCTTCTACTTCGTTCCCCCATCAGAGCCAGCCTCTGGGGCGGCCTCACCTCATCCCTGCTTCCAGCGAGATGACCGAGATGACCGTCCTGACCCATCAGTGGGCTGATTGAATTGATTGTTTTAGCCGGGAGTAGTTTACATGCTACCCCTTCAGGTATTCAAAGGTATAATGCCTTCCACTCATTAAAGTGTATGCACACCCCCGGGCTCTCAGGAGACTAACTGTGGGAACTTGAGGTGTTGTTGAAAATGGGCAGCAGGGGCACATTTCGGGCCAGGGCACGTAAGCCCCACCCTCTGTTCCCCCACACGGGTAGCACTTTTGTTCTGTTCCTGTGTCAGCTTTGCTTTTAATCTGAGATGCTTCAAGGTGGGGGACAGTAATTCAGGGCCCTCTGGCTGGGGATTTACGTTTAGCTCACAACAAAACAATAGGCCTGGCCCTGCCCCACTGTTGTCTGGTGGTAGCTCTGCCTGTCAGACCCACCTGTAAGTGGATATTGCTACTCTGGGGGCATTTACTCTTCAGAGAAGGCTTCCTGCAATAGAGGAAGCTCCTGTCAGAATATTTACCAGATGGGGATGGGGAAGAGAGGTGAGGCGGGATTCTGGAGCAGAGAATGCATTTCTTCTCAAATTCTCGAGGCTTTGAGCTCCAGTGGGCTCCTTGGCTCTTCCCCGTGCCCCACTCCCCAGCTGTCAGAAGCATGGGCCATGCTGCTCTGAAAGAGCCCAGGCTCCCGACCTGAACCATCAGATGGTCCTGGCGGGTGTGGGCCCTTGCGCTCGCATTCTTTCTGTAGTCTGTCTTACAACATAGCTTCCGAACTTGGATTAAGGAAAAGGAAACAAGGACAAAGTCTTGCTCCTTCCTCACCGGTATGGTGGTCAAGGCCTTGAATGCGTGTGGCATGGTTTTCCTGAGGGGTTCAGCCCTTTTTTGCGTTATTCTCAAACCCTTCTGCAGGAGGCATTTGCTGGCTGAGCAGAGATACCCTCGCTCATGGCGGGGAGGAGACCGAGGGGGTCAGTAGCCAGGCGCCCTGCGCCCTGCCTGTGCAGTCCAGCCACTAGAGATTTAAGGGGGCACAGTCTGAACACTGAGTCACATCCTGGGGGCTTCCAGGCACTGTCTGAAATGAGGTGGGTCTAGGGTCCCTTTGAAAATGAAGTACCCAGAAGAATTGGGGCGTTAATGCAACTACATGTCAAGCAATGAACAGAGCTCCCCATTTTCAAATAACCGATCATCTGCTTTTTCTGGTTTGGGTAGAGAAACGGGCGACTAACTTTTGTCAGACAGTAACACCTAATTATTCCAACGAGCTCAGTGAGTCAGGGCATGAGCATGCACTGTGATACGAGGCAGCCGCTGAAACGATGCTGCAGAATAGTTAGTGACATGGGTCAAGTTTGTGCTTTATTAAGTATAAAAAGCAGGTTACAGGAGTGGGTGCAGAATTATCCTATTTGCTTGTAATTGAAGAAAAGGACAGAGAGAGACTGACAAGGCCGATGTCAAAATGTTAACAGTGGTTCTTCCTGGAGTTCGTTTTGCTGGTAATGGTTATTTTTTACTTATTTTCCCATACTTGTTATTTCTAGTATACTTGTGGTATTTCTCAAGTAAGAGGGGAAATGGCAAAGGCTGTGTGTAAAGAACAGATTTGAGAAAAAGAGGGAAGGAGTAGTACTTTGAAGTACTTTAAAAGTATTTGGACAAGTTATGCTTACAGACTCAGCAGAATGGGAATAACCTTATCTTTTCTACAGGATGGTGGTAACTACCAAATGAGAATGTCCTTTCTAAAAAAATCTAAGACATCAGCATTTTTTGGATACCCTCTAGGTAGCTTTAATATACAGCCAGGATTGAAAACTGGTCATAGCGTGGGGCCCAGAAATTGCCATCAGTTTGGAGTCATCTTCCTTTTCCTCCTCCCCACTCCCACCCCCACCCCTACCCTGGCCAGAAGGGGTTGGGATCAGCCTCTGACAGCTTAGAAAATGCTCAGCCACCTTTTTCTGAAATCAGTGTTCTCTTTCTGGTTACAATGAAGCCATGACTTTTGGAAGTAAATGAGAAAAAGAAAGGACTTTGATTTTGTCTCTTTGGACTGGCTATTTCTGTTAAACCAACACCAGAGGTTCTATCTTGGGGCTTGAGAGATTAGTACCCACTTTGAAGTGTGTGCTTTTTAAGATGAAAACAACATAGTATTTTAGACCAGCCTGTGGGAGGTTTACTCTTGAATGACAGGAGGCCTCCCGGAGGCCTGTCCACTCATGAGGGGCCTGTGTCTGGGAGCAGAAGAATCCGGTGGTCTTCTAGTAAGCGCCAAATTGGTGTTCATGCTGTGACCCACCTGCATCTGGGGGAGGCAGCTTTTTCTCATGTTCTGTGTCACAGCCTCTCATTTCTTGGGTTGCTTTTGCAGTATTTCATGGCCATTACTTAGTAGAAAATAGCCAGTAAATGTTCACTGAATTATTAAATCATTAATAAATCCATTAAACTCTTGGTGCTTTGCAGTGATTAATGGCAGGGACACACCCTCCCTCAGAACTGCCATTCCTGGGCGCAGGTTCCCTCCCCTGTGGGGCGGGGCTGGGCAAGGGGGCGAGAGGTGCTGAGGAATGGTCAGGTGACACAGCTGTAGGTTTTTGTGCCAATCTTCCTTTTGTCACAGGAAGAAAACCCCACAGAGTCCAGCTCCTCGAATGTATGTTACTGTTTTGATGATTAATGATTCTGGCATGTTGATCCACCCTGTTTTCTTCAAAACAATTATTTCAACTGTAAGCTCCCCTGGGGAATTGCTTCTTCTGGTTAATAGATCAGCAGACAATATGAAATTCTTAAATGGAGATGACACTAGCGTGGTTCCACCTGGGTGCTGTTGTGCTGTGGTGTTTATAATTGCAGTGAGGTTTGCTTGCTTTTTTTCTGAGCTGAGAAAAGAACTTGATGTCATTCATTTAAATGAGAGGATGAAAGTTAGTATTTGTAGAGCCTCTCCCATGCCAGGGGCTGTGTTAAACATTTTATATACATTTTCTCATTTAATCTGTACAAGAATCCTTCTAAAGGAAGTAGTATCATCTCCATTGTACAGAACTGGCTCAGAGAGGTACAGTAGCTGCCCTGAGGCACAGAGCTAGGGAGCTGCAACCTTGATTCAAACACACACGGGACCCTGGCTCCAAAGCCTCTGCTCTTTGTGCTGGGCTTTTGTGCCTCTGGGGTTATTGTGCAAAGAGGCAGGGGCCGGCCTTCCTTCTTTCCTTCCTTCCTTCCTCCCTTCCTTTCAGATTTTATATATTAATTTTCAGAGAGAGGGGAAAGGAGGGAGAAAGAGAGGCAGAGAAGCATCAATATGCCAGAGAAACATGGATTGGTTGCCTCTCTTATGCCCCCAGCTGGGGACCTGGCCCACAACCCAGGCATGTGCCCTGATGGGGAATCAAACCAGCAATCTTTCCATTTGTGGTACAATGCCCATCCCCCTGAGCCACACCAGTCAGGGCAAGAGGCAGGCATTTTCATGTGAAGGTTCCTTGATGACTAGATTAGTGACCTCTGTGTATAAAAAGAGCATTGAACAACAACTGTTCACAGAAATGCCTTAATGTGTGAGCCTCTAGTGAAGACTGGACCCAAGAAATGGTGGGGAGACCCCGCTGTCTGAGTCCCTACTACTTGGCAGGCATTACACTAGACACTTCTCCTGGGTTTTCTTATTTAATCTTCATGATAATCCTATAAGTGGCAGCGGCTTTAACTCACAGTTCCGTGAAGGAAAATAATCTGCTCGAGGACACAGATTTTAAGTGGCAGGACCAGGATTTGGATTCATGTTCGAGCTTCTTGTCAACAAATAATTATAGTCAGTGAGAATCATGCCCTAGCATGCACAAGCCATGGTGGAGGGCCAGTGCTTTTAGCAGACGTTAGTGCCATGCTTTCCACTCTTGCCGAGAAGAGAAGGAGCAGACACGCTTGGGAAGGAGGGGAAGGCTGGGGAGGGCGGGAAGGCACCCAACTGGAGGGCAGTGGTGGAGAAGTGGCGACGAGAACAAAATTCTCCACACCAGTCTGGAGTGGCCAGGAGGGGCCTGCAGCAGGGTTTGTGGTGCCAGTTACGCTGGGCAGGAATTCTGGCAGCTCTGCCGTTCTTTTTCCTCACTCATGTTGCCTTCCTGCAGGCTCCCCTCTTTGCCCTTTCCTTCTAGGGGGGACAAGGTCAGAAAGCCTTCTCCATCAGGGGTCTCTGAATTATGCAGAGGAGCCAGCTGGGTGCCAGTGGAACAGGAGATCCTCCACTCCCTCCTGAAGACTGGTCTCCTTTTAGAGAGCATTTTCCCCCGAAGTGGAGTGGACTCTTTCTGGTATTCTGATATAAAAGTGATTCATACTTATTACGAAAGAATCAAACTTTTCAGAAAAGCACAAAGAAGTGAAAAAAAAAATCCATAATCTCACCACCTGGAGATAACCTGTCAACATTTCGTGTATATTTCCACAGTCATTCTTATTTTTAGTGTATATTTGAACATGCCTTTCACTGTCTGTCTGTTCCTGAGTGAGATACTGTTCCGCAGTCTCCTTGTCCTCTTACCCGCAGCCTCAGTCAGCTTTTTGTGTCAGTGCATTTAGAGGCCCGCACTGTCTCTGATGCTGCTGAGCACCCTGCTGAACGGCTGTGTAACGGTTCTTCCTTAGTCGGGGCATCGGTCTGGGTCCAGTTGGAACATGGAAACCATTTTCGGTGTTTCCAATGGAGAAAATTTAACAGAGGGTTAGTTACACAGGAGGTGGAAGAGGTGAGAAGAACAGGAAATTGTTCCACTCTGGGTTGGGGGCATGTGGGAGTAGGTGGCAGTACCAGGGGTCAGGAGCCAAGGCCATGGCGGGAGCTGCCCTGCCCGAGCTGGGACTACAGGGATGGTTGTCCACAGGAGTTGGGTCATGCAGGAGTCACAGTTACTGCTGAGATGCCACTAGCCACAGGGAAAGGTGAGGGAACTGGCCCTCCAGCATCCTATCCTTGCCTCCTATTGGACAAAGGGGCCTTGCTGCAGCCAGAGGTCAAAGGGTTAGAAATGTCTTTCCCTCTGGCACAGAGCAGAGGACGAGCAAGGGATTGTTCTGAGATTAGAAAAGCAAATGACTGGCACAGGTGGGCATTGGGTAACTTAGTCCAAAGGTTTTTTTGTGTGTCTGAAAAAACTCGGTGGAATTTATCAAGTGCTTTTTAGTACTAATAAATGCTTAGCACTGGGGAGGGTCCTTTTGGGAATGCAAAGCACCATAGGTCATTATCCCCACCCTGTGGTGAAGTTCAGGAGGGGATAGTAAGAATGCTAACAGCTGCTGTTTGCTGAGCATTTACTAACTGCCAGGCACTGTGCTCAGCACTGTATGTGTATTGTCATGTTAGTCTTTGTGGCTCACAGAGCAGCTTTCCATTTATCCTTAACTCCTTTCTCATTAAGTGATTCTAGAAATGCACAGCTTGTTGAGCACAGGATGTGTTCCTGGAGACAAATGTCCTTGCTGAGTCAGCACTCCATGAGGCTGGGCACCTGCCCCACAGTGCCGTGTTCCAGTCCTCCCACATGGCAGTCACCTTCAGCGCAGTCTCTGGGTTGTGCCAGGCATCCAGCTGTGCTCCCTGCCCAGTTTCTGACTGTGGTAGGCCGGTCCACCCAGGCTGCAGTGGTGTGTGTGACGTCCTCCCTACTCACTAAGGTGGTTGCTGATCCTGAAGGGTCCACTCATCTTTGCTCCTTGTGTCCCGGAAGTTTTCAACTGTAAAACTTGCATTTTATCATCGTGAGCGAGATTCTTCCTTTGCTCTATGCCTTTCGCCAACCATTGTAGGTAAAACCCACCATGGGTAAAAACTGTTGACCAGAACACACACTCCCAGTGGACAGGGAGACCACAGCAGAGTCAGCACGCTGCGAGGTCGAATCCCCTCAAGGTGGTGTGGCTGTGCACTCGAGCCTGCTGGGTTCGGTGGGTAAGGGTGCGTGCTTGTTGTCCGCAGCGGGGAGCGGCGGCTGCTCCTGGAGATGCATGTGGAAGCGGTGCAGTTGGGCTTGTGCGCACATGTGGTTTTTGTTCTTGGGGAGGATTTCAGAGGTGGTGGTTAAGTGGAAGGACTCTCGCATCAAGAGAGTCCTGCTTCCCACTGATCTGTTCGCTTCCTGAGAACAAGGGCCGTGTTTGTGTCAGGTTTGGTCAGGTTTGCTCATGATTGTATCTCCAGCTCCTTGCACAGGAATTGGGAAAGCAGCAAATTTTTACTTGGGACTGAGTCACAAACTACTGTATAAACGAACCCCATTTTATAGCCATGAGAATTGAGGCTCAAAGAGGTTAGATAGCCACCGAGTGATGGATCTGGATGAGGGTGGTGGCTGACACCTGAGGGGTCCGGCCCCAGGGGCTGTGGGTGTGCACAGCGCATTTTAGGACTGTTGGGTTTCCGGAGAGAAAACAGGTCCACGGCCCTGCGAAAGTGGGTGGAGCCAGGCTTTGTGGGTGCCTGGCTTGTACAGTGTAGGGGGCCTCTTTATGAAACAGAACATGAAATTATACATAAAAACTTAGCAGTAGAGTTATTTGTTGTTTAGGCTGAGAAAATAAATCATCACCAAATTAAACATTTTTTAAAAAGCTGGCATACATGACAAACATGACCCAGTCCAGAAAAGAACGGGTTCAAATTGTAAATTAACTACCCGCCACACTTCTATGATAAATGTTCCCCTGGATGATTTGTTTTTGCTACATGCTGTTTGGTAGTCTGTTTATATAATGTTAATTTCATAGTATTTTCTACAGACAGATAAGAAAAATAATTCAGTCTTCCCTGTGTCATGGCTGATGGAATTAGTTTTTGCTTTTGGTGACTAGATGGGTCAAGCCCCGACTTCCTTCACAGACACTCACTGCCCCACTGTGTGTGATGTACCGCTCAAGTGTAGGGACTCTGAACAATTCTAGGTCGGGGTGTCCAACCTGTGGGCTGTGGGCTGCATATGGCCCAGGATGGCTATGAATGCGGTCCAACACAAAATCGTAAATTGACTTAAAACATTACTTAGTTTTATTACTAAGTTTTATACTGAGTTATTACTTAGATATGTACATTTTCTATATTAATGATCACAAACTTGGGACCTGCTCGACAATTTTAAAAGATTGTCAAAAGAGCTGATGCATAATTTGGGTTACTTTGTGAGGACTTTTTTGCTTATCTGTGGTGTCAATATTATGCAAATTATGCAAGGACCGTGTCTTTGCTCATCAGTTCTCATTAGTGTTTGTGTATTGAATGTATGGCTCAAGACAGCTCTTCCAGTGTGGCCTAGAGACGTGAAAAGGTTGGACAACCATGTTCCAGGTCATGTGACACCCACCAAGAAGTAAAAGAAGGAAGCATGCACGCTTATAATTGTGAATGCTGTGTTCTCGAGGATGCTCCTGTTGGGAGAGAGCTTGGACAGGATTGACAAGCACTGTTCCACATGTCTGATGCCTGGAGGATTGTTCCACGGTCTAGAGTTTGTCTATGTTTCAGGTCTTGTTTCTTCTCCACCCACATACTTCTGGTGCTGGGTGCTAAAGGGCACCTTTCTATCTTGCCACAAATTCTGGCCCTTTTCTTACGTGGTACCATGACACTTGGGTGCATGGTTACACTGTTGAAAGCCATATTCATACATGATGTCTGGCAGTAATTTTACCTGTACATAGACGTGCCCTAAACTACCCAATTTATCCCAGTAAATCCTCTCTGTATATATTTCCGCTAATTCCTTGTGGCTGATTCCAGTGCTAGCTGGAACAAGGGAGAATGTGACAGAGGGGGTGTGGCATGGGAGGAGACAGAGGTCTTCCAGGATTGTGGTTAGATCTTAACTTTTGCACATTTTACGCCAATACATTGGGTTGGTCAAAAAGTCCTTATGGGTTTTTTTTTTCTGTAAAAGAAGAGACACATTTTTCATTTTCAATGATAACTATTGATTTGGATATTTTGAGTATGTTGACTTCAATTAATGTTTCCATTTGATCGCTATCAACTTCCACTGGTCTACTCGATTGTGTAGCATGGTTGGTTCAGCAAAAAATCTCCAGCACGAAACTTTGCAAACCACTTTTGACATGTTTGATCAGTCACAGCACCTTCTCCATACACTACACAAATCTTTTTGTGTGTGTTTCAGTTACATTTTTACCTTTCTTAAAATAGTAAAGCATAAGATGCCGAAAATGCTGCTTTTCTTCCATCTGCAATATCAAAATGGCTACACAAAAATTCACCAATTTTACAGGTTTTTTTAAAATGCACACTGATATGACAGCTATCACAATATAATCTAAAAGAATTGTTTCAAATGAGGTTAAAGACAACTAAGCCCTACTAGAGCCATCGTATGGAAAAAAACAAATGAACTTTTTGGTCAACCCAATATATCCATGTGAGCACATTGCTAGGTCTGTCCCCGGGTCTTGGAAGGAGCATGTTCGAGGAGGGTCCCTGAGGCTTATTACCTTCCCAGCACACCCGCCTTGAGCCTAGGGGGAGTTCTGGGTCCCGTGGGCTGCCTTGGCTAAAGTTTTCATGGTGTGATTGGATATGAGCTGGGCATAAGGAGATGGGACTGGGAGCAGCCTACCAGAAGGGGCCCTGTTTCTATAGTGAAGGTCACGATTACACAGTCAGTGAACAGCGCAGACAATGAGGTGGAATAGAGTAGAGGATGGAAGTAGCCATCCTGAGACCTGTCCATGTCACTATAACAGTCGACGAGCGGCTGACGTTTACTGTGTACTTCCTGCGGCCTGGCGCAGCGCTAAGAGATTCTCAGCCCCATCGCAGCGAATCTCCCTGGGATGTGTTGAATTCTGGCCTCCAGAGATATGTTGATGTTATAACCCCTGGTATCTGTGAGTGTGACCCGATTCAGAAAGAGTGCTTTTGCAGATGTAATCAAGTTACGATGAGGTCACTAGAGTAGAGCCTAACCCAATATAGCTGGTGTTGTGATGAGGACAGAAGAGAGACAAAGACACAGACACACGAGGGGAGAGTGCTGTAGGGTGACAGAGGCAGCTATTGCAGGGCTGCAGCCACAACTCAAAGAATGCCAAGGTTTCTGGGGGAGTGTGGCTCTGCTGATGCCTTGATTTTGGAGTTCTAAAACTGCGAGATGATAAGCGTCTAATTGTTTTAAGCCCCCCAGTTTGTGGCATCATGTTACAGTGGCCCTGGGGAACCAATATACCTCCAACAACCAGGAGCTAGATGAATTATAGTCCCCGCTGACTGATGAAGAAACTGAGGCACAGAAAGATTAAGTCACTTGTTGAGGTGACACACAGCCACTCATGGTAGAGCCTGGTCAACACCTCTCCCCTCCTACCTAGAGAGGGTTCTCCTGGTGGATTTGGTGCAGCAAATGGATCGCTGGCCAGAGCAGTGTACAAACTCTGCTCCTTGGTGAACCAAGATAACCTGCCTGCTCACCCGTCAGGGTGGGAGCGGCTTCCCTCAGCAGCTCTGCTGGTTCCCAATGCCACAGACCTCACCACAGTGCCTTCTGGGGGCATTCCTAATTTCCTGCCTCTGTAAAAATCCTATCCTGACTGTCTCACACACTCTGGGGCTCACTTAAAACTGGTGAAGTTGGCAAAGGATGTGCCTTCCCTTTGATGAGACCCTTCTAGAGGGCTGTGGAGGCCAGGGTGTTGGAAATGCAGCTGCCGCTGGGCTTGTATATGGCTGATAATAAGAGTTGATGGCGAACCCAGGCTTGGGAGAGGTGCTGTGGGAGGTATGGAGATAAGCAGAACATTATTCCTTTCCTACTGTGAGTGCTAGGTATGGATTCAAGCCTTTGAACATCAAAATCTAGCTTCTCATGGATAAAAATACTTCAGTGGTTTTTTTTTGTTTGTTTGTCAATAATGCTATCTTTTCCATTTTCAGTAGGCAAAGGCTTTTAATGTTCAAATTTTTATTTTCTTTAGTCTTCTTTTAAATTCCTGTTTAGTGTTTTCAGTAATGGTATTTTCAACCACCTGTATTTATTGAGCACCTACTTTGTACCAGCCCTGTATCTGTTCTGAAAACAGTGGTTGAGAGCATGGGGAACAGTCCTAGCCTTGTAACTCCCCTATTTTGTGCGCTGAGACCAGTGTCAGGATAGGAAATAGATGCACCATTGAGTTCCTTAACCTTGAGCCATGAACTCCTAATGGAGGTGAGAGTTCATGGACAGTGTGTACCAACCCCCTGAAACTATTTGTGATGCGTGTGGGTAGATATGCGCTTTTCTTTTTGGAAGAGAGCATACAGTTTGATTACACATTGAATGGGATCTACAGTGGATTTAAAGAAACATTAAGGTTAACTGCTTTTGCAAAGGGAAGTAGTCTTATACAATATGCATGCCCTCCCATAATTTATGTATTAAACACTATTTAAAACTCTAACTTGATTTTTCCCTTTGCCTTTACATTGATTCTAACAAGTCCCATTTCCATGAAGTGAGGCCAACCTGAATTTTTGTTAGTCTGTTTATAGATCCTGCACTTATATCCAGTAGTAAGTTCAGGTGATCTGTAAGATGCCTCTTCAAGAGCCAGTTCAGTTTTATGACGGTTGGGAGCACACTGTTTTAGAAACGCCACAGCCCTCAGCATATGGGCCACTGGGAGTGTGCTCGGGGATGCCAGTCACCATGCTCGCAGCCCTCGCCATCCTCCCTGCATTTAAGTTATTTACCAATGACTCTGAAACAGTAACGGTTCAAGAAAATTTGTGAATCTGGATTTGTCAAAATGCAGAATTAAAATCAGATCAATTTCTTGTATTCTCTAGATTGCCTCTGCTTATGTACAGGAGATTGTGTAGGCATTGGCTCATCTTGCCAATGTAAGTTTAGTAAACTGTGTGGTTCTTCTTTCTCCTGGGCCCCAAATAGTCCTTGCTGAAGGTGAGAGCACACTCAGAACAATAATGATGGAATGCTTGAGTGTGCTTGCTTACAGAGCTCCTAATGGTCTCAACCAGACTTCATACTCAAGAAAAAGGAAACGAGGGCACATTGCTATGTTAGTTACTGTTGTTGCAGAACAGACCAGGTGGAGGTGGAAGGGAGGCTCATGAAGAACTGCTCCTGTTTCTGAAGGGGCTCAAAACTGGTGTTGGCAGACCACATCACTGCGTATGGTCCTGCCCCCTGTGGCTGCTCCAGGATTGTCACGGATGCCTCTTAGTTCATACGTTTCTTTGAGTAGCGCTGTCTCTAATGGATTAGTGACAGCCATGCACAGCTTTAGGGACATGCTCTTTGATCAGGATATGACAGCAGATCCTAAGAGTGTGAGCTGAGAAGAGTCATTTCCCTTTGTCAGGGGAAGGGGAAGGGGAAGGGGAAGGTGAAGGTGAAGGTGAGTTCGTCCATGCCCTCTCCAAACACCCCAGGTGGGAGTTCCACAGCTGTGAAAAGTCCAGGGGAGGCAGGAAGAAGAGAACAGGGAGTCAGTTAAAGGACTGGAATTTCTCAAGGATATGTCTCTTTGCCCTGTTTGGCTGAAGATGAGCCTTTTCCTTTATCAAGACTTCATAGTCTTAGAGTCCTAAAGAAGTCTCTTCTTGCTGGGAAACAATTCCATTGGCCTAGGTGTTCCAGAAGAAACTGGAAGGAAATTGGTCCTTGAAAGAAGGTAACTACACCTGGTAAAATTTGTGTTTATATGGCTTTTTTGCTTGAGGGAATTCCCCAGGTACTGGAATATGGGGTGGTTAGAAGTCAAGCAAAACAAACAAACAAACAAACAAACAAACAAACATAAAACCCTGTGCTGTTAGTGAGTTGAGGAGTTGGAGGACAGAGTTCAGAGCTGCCGAAACAACTGGAAAGTGAGGGAGAAAATGTCAGAAAGGAGGGAAGCCACAGAAGGCAAACATGAGAATCATTGTTACCTTTTCCAAAATCATTCACTGACTTCTGAGCTTGCACGAATGTAGGGAGATGCCAAGGTTCCCAGCAGAGGAACAGAGGAAGGAGCTGAGAAGCTTTAGCTGGTACTCTGGGCAGGGGAGCTGGGTTTGGAGTCTGAGTCTAGCCAAGTAACTGCCTGCTACAACATAAAAATGAGTATTTCCAAAAAAAGATAAAAGAATTTAGATGCTCTCAGCGTATCCTACATAATATCCACTACATAATAGAGATTACTAGAAGAAATAAGAATGTACATGCTATGGCTGGGAGACAAATACTTTAAAGCAACCATTGTAAATATTTTCAAAAATTTAAAGGACAAGGCAGTATTAATGAATAAGCAGATTGAGGAATGAAAACAGAGATAGGAAACTGTTTAAAAAGCTAAAATTCCAGTGTTGAAATGTGTAATATCTGAAATCAAGTTTATTAGATGGCAGAAAAAAAGGAGTCACTGAACTTGAGATTAGATCAAGTAAAAATATATCCAATCTGAAAAACAGAAAAAATGATAGAAAAAAAAAGTTGACAGAGCACCAGGAACTAGTGGACCAATATAAAGCGGTATAATATACACGTAATTGGAATCTAAGAAGGAGAGAGGAGGGAGAGAGAGTGCGGCAGAAAAAATTTAAGAAATAATGGCCTAATATCCCTAAAATTGGTGGGAAAAAATTCAACATATGGAGACAGCAAACTCAGCAAGCCCAAAGCAGGATAAATACGAATAAATCTGCTCTCATGCACGTCACAGTCAGTGTTGAAAACCAGAGAAAGAAACCTGGAAAGCAGCCAGAGGGGTGAAAATGACATTCGGTGAGAATAATGATGTGAAAAGACTAACTCCTTGTTGGAAATCAAGGAGGCCAGATGACAATGGAACAACATTTAAAATACTAGAAGATCACAGAAGAAAATCTATCAACTCTTAGATCTGTATCCAGCAATAATATCCATAAAAAATGAAAGTGAAGCATTTTCAGAGACGTAGAAGCAGAGAATGTGTCACCAGCATAACTGTGGCGCAGGGCATGCTGAAGGGGAGTGGCTGACAGTGCGGACCTGCAGGAGCAACTTTGTGTACACAAAACTACACACACACACACACACACACACACACATATTCTCTCGATTTATCGAAAAGTCATATGGCTGTTGTAAACAAAAAGTAAGCACCTGTATTTGGTTAATACTGTATGTGGAATGCACACACACATTTGTATATATCAAATTTAACAACAGCCCAAAGGGACATAATAGAGGATGGGATAAATGCAGTCATTTTGTTTGTGACAGTAAGAGGTACACTAGGAATCAGACAGTTAAGGATAAGTTAAAGATACATATTGTAAACACTATATCAATCACTAAAAATGATGTAAAGCAAAATATATAGTCAAAATAGCCAGTAGAAGAATTAAAATGGTATACTAAGATATTCAGTTAACTCAAAAGTAGGACAGAGAGGAGAATGAGAGTATTAAAGAGCAGGTGGAATGGAACACAAGTGGGAGAATGTTGGATCTGGGTCCAACCATCTCAATTATTACACTAAATGTGAGTAGACATTCACATAAAAGGCAGAGACGGTCAGACTGGATAGGAAGGGAAGGCGACTAAATGTCATGTGCAAATGGTCCACTTTCAATATAGAGGGATGGGTAGGTAAAAACATGGAGAAAGATATTCTATGTAAAAAAATAACATATAAAAACTGGAGTGATAGTATTAATACCAGACAGAGTGTAGACCTCAAGACAAGCAGTATTACCTGAGATAAAGAGAGACATTTCAGTATAATAAAAAGACCAATTCACCCAGAAGGCCTAACGATCATGAATGTGTCTGTGCCTAATAACACAGCCTCAGTATAGTTGAATGAAAACAGGCCACTAAAGGGAGAAACAGATTCTTCGTCGTAGCTGGAAGTCTCCACACTGCTCTCTGAGTAACCGATGGAGCAACCAGATGAAAAATCAGCGTACAGAAGGCCTGAGAAACACTATTCATCATGAGGACAGACCGAAGGTGCTGGTAGATCTACCATCTTTATCTGATTTTTATTTTATAGGACACCCACCCAGCAGAAGAATGTATTTATTTTTCAGGTGCACATGGATCGTTTGCCAACAAAGACCATCCTGTGTCATAAAATAAGAGTCCAATTTTAAAAGATTGAAATCTTAGAGTTTGTTCTCTCACCACAGTGGAATTGAATTAGAAATCAGTATTTGAAAAAATCCCAAATATGTGGAATTTAAATCATGCTGTGTTTGCCGTCCCCACAGGAGCTCTGGGAAGGCCCCCTTCTGGTGTCCAAAGCAGGAGGACGCCCTCCCCTCAGCATTGTGAATGGCTGGCCCATTGCAGGGCGAGGAGGAGACCATGACATTCACCAGGTTCCCGCCGCACATACAACACTGTGTTAAACCGTGTCTTCTATGCACTAACGCATGCAGCTCTCACACAGCTTCCCCCACGTGAGAGCTGCGCTTTAAGTGAGTTGGCCAGAGTTTCACAGGTAGTGGGGTGGGAGGGCTGAGGCCGAGGCCAGGGCTGCCTGGCTCCAGAGGCCCTTCTCTGGACCGCGTTGAAGTGTGGTTGCAGTTGACTTCCTGATGAGATTTTGGAACTCTGGCCTTTTTTCATGAAAAGCTGTTCATTGTCTACCCTTACATCTTACAGATGAGCTTTCTTCATCTCATATACATTTTGTGTTTTCATTAATATTAAGTATGCACAGAAATCTTCCTTTGGCACCGTAATTGAAGGAGCCCACTGAGCTCCCTAAATCTGCTCCGACTCATACATGCCCATGTATGTATGTTTGTGTATGTACGATGCATGTGCACAGGGGTGGACAAAAGTAGGTTTACAGTTGTAATGCAGATAAATAGTACAATAATTAATAAATAATAACACAAGAATAAACTCTGTGCTTTCTGCACTTACAAGTGAAAACCTACTTTTGCCTACCCCTGTATATTACACATTATACACATTATACATTATATGTACATATTCTTGTCTCTTCTTTGGTCTTGACATTTGCTCAAGCTAAAATTCCTCAGGCAGATGTATTTAGGTTCAGGGGGGTTGGCTCTGCCGCTCTCCCTGTGGCTGGAGGCTCTGGTCTCGTCGTGTCAGGAAGGCCACAGTGCAGGTCTGCACGCCCTTCAGTCCGTGTGCTCCATCAAGTCCCCAGTCCCCGCTGCTGTATGAGACTGTCAAGGTTCTATGGGGTATTGAGTGCATCTTTTAACCTGGCTCCCTAGGATGATGAATCATAGCCGTGGAGCATCAGGTACCTCCACCGCAGGAGAGCCCTAAACTGGGATTTACCTGTGCTTGTTGCAGATGAGTGCTGTTTACTTAGGAGGCCTGCATTAGTGTTGGGCCAGTGGGAAAGCCTTTCCATCCCCTAGTTCACTGGGTAGCACTTGTCAAACAACCGTTCATAGGCAGAGCTGGCGTAGTTTCACAGCTGGGATGCTCCTTCCGTTCCTGTCCAGTCAGCTAGGCCATGCCTCGCTCTGGCTGCCTGCCGCAGCCTTGCTGTTGCCGGGATGCCTTTCCTGGCTGCTGTGCTCATGACTCACACTTGGAGGTTAAGCCCTTTAACTCAGCACAGGCCCTGAATTCAAATCCTGGCTCAACCTGTGTCTGCCTGCATGGATTGTGACATTTGAGAAGTCATATCGCCTTTCTGTGCCTTAGTTTCTTTAACTTCCTAATGGGGAAAATAATAGAACCCACCTTGCTGAGTTGTTCAGAAGATTTGGGAAGGTGATGCATGCAGGAGGGCCATTTGTAAGAGCAAGTGACACCATTGTTCATTTATTGCTTTATGTATGATGCAACTCCACTGGTATTTGATTGATATGAATTGGTGACTGCACCAAACAATGCTTTTTATTTGTTCAGTAAAAATGCACTGTCTAAGTATGCATGGGTGATGCAGTTGAGTGAACCCTTAACCCACTGATGCCAGCGTTACAAACCATGTTTACCATTGGCTTCTATGTTTACCATTGGGGAAAATGTGTAGCTACTTTGGCAAGTACCAGGAGATTTAATTCTTAGCCTCTGATGCAACTGTAAAATTGTCAGAAATGATGGAGTTATGTTTTTTCAATGAAAGAAGTTGAGTACAAGTCATTGGCTGGCCTGAGGTGAGAGGAAATACAGACATACTGGCTCTGCTTGATGGGGAATTAGCAATGTGTGGGGCCCAGAGGAGGACAGGTGGAGATAGGGGCAGATGGAAGACTTCCTGGAGGTGGTGCCATTAGAGCAACACAATGACAACTGAGTAGGGTTACGTAAGAACATTTATTGATTTATGACTGCCGGGGACATAGATGTTGATTGTAGAATACAGAGAAGTGTCAAGAACAAAAAAAAAATAGTAATAGCTATACTGCAAATATACAGGGAAACTTTTGTTGTGTGTCTTTGTATTTATTCAGAGTATTTTTACTGCACATCTCCTATGGGCCAAGTGTGCGGATGATACATCGATAAACACGATTGTGCTCCTGTCATCATGCAGCTTATATTCATCGAGAGCGGAGGAAGACGGGTGATGAATACGTGGTAAACACTGAAGAGCAGAATGGAGAGGATCAGTGCCAGGAGTGGTGGCCTGTGGGGGTAAAAGTGGAACTGAAAAAAGATGACAGTGAAGGCAGGACTCACTTATAAAGGATAATTGAGCAGAGATATCACGAAAGAGAGAGTGAGCCGTGTTGGTTTCTGAAGAAAGAACACTGCAGGTGAGAAAACAGCTAGTGCGAAGGTCCCATGGCAGCAGGGTGTCTGCGGTGTGGCTGCAGCAGAACTGGGGTGGTAGGAGCAGAGTGAACCCAGGGCTGGGCTGAAGAGTAGGAGGGCCTGCGAGGGCCAAACCCTGCAGTGTGTGGCTGTCCCTGGCACCTTTGTCTTTCTCTGCGATGCTGGATTTATTTGTGTATAGAACCCTGCATGTAAAAAATAATGCAAAACCATAGGGGCTTAAGGTAAGGGAGGCAATAATTCCATCACCTCTTTGTGTTTTCAGTGAAGCTCATGTGTGTGGAGGCAGCATGTTGTGACGGAAACAGCGCAGCATTGGCATTGCAGCATGTGTGTGGAAATTTTGACTCTGTCACATCCAGCCCTGTGACTTGGACTTTGGCCACATTGTTTAGCCTCTTTGAGCCTCAGTCCACCATCTGTAAACCTTACCTGGTAGCATCTTTGAGAACAGTAGGCACTCAGACTGTCTATATGTACGTATGTATTTGGGGGGGTGGGGAATGGAGGGAGGGGGAGAGAGAGAGGAGAAGTTGCTGAAAAGCCAGAGATGGAAAGGAATATGGTTTGATCTGATTAACTTCCATTATTTTTTCTTAAATGCTGCTGCTCCATCTAGAGCTGTATGGTTCAATAAATAAACCAATAGACATGTGTGGCCATTTAAGTTGAAATTAATTGAAACAAAATAAGATCAGACAATTAATGCCTCAGTTATACTAGTTATATTTCAAGTGCTCATTACCCACATGTGGCTACTGTGCTGGGCATGCGGACTACTGATCACTTCCGCCACCACCGAACGCTCTGCTGGACAGCGCTGCGCTCAAGCAGAGGCAGAACCTGGAGCAGGATCCCGAGCTGTCGTCCATGTCTACAGACAGTGCAAATACCTTTCTCTGTGGGGGCATTTCACAGTGCTATCTCTGGACCTCCACGATCTGGTCACAGTCACTTTGGGGAGCCCATGGGGTAGGCTCTCTCAGCCCTGGGATGGAGTTTCCAAATCAGAACTTTTGAGGGCAAGGCCAGAGATCTCTCTCCGCCATTTCCTCTGGGATTCCAGCGCAGGCTAAAGTTTGCCCTTCGGGGCTCTGAGGGTCACTGTTAGAATTAATGAAGACATGCTGGACATCCTCAGATGCTTTGATGATGCAAGCTGCAGAATTGCAGAATGTTATTGCTAGTTCCTTATTGTTTGGTGAATCTGTTCCCTTCCTCCTGGTCCACTTGAAATTAACTAATTGGGCTCTGTTAGCCCCTCTGCAGATAACATTTCATGTGTTCTCATAGACTTTGTCTACGTGGATTTTTTGTACATTCAGCATACTCCTGAAATGAATAGTGCTCTGTGTTGGCTTATTAGATTTCTTTACAAAAAATAAGCCTAATACCCAATGGCCTAAAGTAGACATTGGCAAAAAAAATCTACAAACCAATCACAGAATTAAATTAAACAACAGTGGCCAGAGTTTTCTTCCAGGAACGTACCAGATGGGCAGTGGCCGCAGGGGAACACTAGACCAAGAGGACAAACCAGATTAAAATGAAATGATTTCTTATTCCAAATCAGGATTTCCCAGTGTTTGCAGCAGCAATTCTAGGGAAAATACAGCCTGTTCCTATCATGGTGCCTGTTGTCTGTCTGGTGATAAATCAGTGGATTTATGGATTTAATTTCCTTTCCTATCTGAAGATATGAACTTAAAAGTTAAGGTGTGTATCTATAGGTAGTAAAATACCATTTTGTTCTTTCTCACTTGCTGAGTCTTGCACAGAATTAAAATCACAGGAAAATCTTGTTAGAGATGGGTGAACATTCATTCATTACACTGGAGAGATTCGTTTGCAGACTTCAAGCCTGGCTGTGCCTTCGGTTTTGCCAGGGAAGGGCTGCATCCTGACAGCTGTGTGCTCTGGAAGGTGATGGGCGACACTGTTGTTTCTGGTCCCGTCTGCACCCAGGGCAGCTGCCCCAGCATTTTGGTCTGACTCCCCTCCACCTTTTCTTTTTTTCTTTAACTGTACAGTGAGTGGGAGAGCATGGAGTTTTCTTGTGGAAGCATGCTAGCCTGTCCTTCCTGGAAGCTGAAGCAAGGGTTTGGGGTTTAGCTTAAGTGGTTCCCATTTGCAACACTCTTTAGAGTTATTCAGGCTGCTAGGCTTCACCGACCCCCCATCTCTACCCCCAGTTTGCCTTCACTTGTTTTGGAAAATGTCCCTACATGGTACCTTATTCAAAGACCTCTGTTGTGTTTAGACTCTTCCAGTTGCAAGGGGATCAAACCCAGTTCAGATAAGCTTCAGTAAAGCCCAGTTACGTTCCATGTAATCTAAAAGTCAGGCTGGGTCGCACCCAGAGCATGCTCTCACTTTGTCTTCATCTCATGGCTGCAGCTCCTCAGCACATTGGCTTTATTCTTAGACGTGGTTTTCCCATGTGACTGGGAAGGTGCTCTGGGGACCTTCCAAGCCTGCTCTTTTGAACAGAGTCAGGCAAAGACCAGACTGGTGCACTTACATGAGCAGACCCCAACTAATTCCTATTTGAGTTGCTTCAAGTGAGGGTTCTTTTGAGTGTTGCTGTCTATGAACATTTTGATATGTCTTTTTGCACACCTGTACTTGTGTCTGCTGTCTGTGTTCCTGGGAGTGGAGTCTCTGGGTCACAGGGCATTTGCTGGGCAGTTTTCTGCAGTGGCCGCACTTCAGTGCTACCCACCGGCTGGCAGTGAATCGGAGATCCAGTTCCTCCACCGCTTTTCTGAGCCTGGACCTGGTCATCGTTTCACACTGGGTGGGGCAAAAGTAGGTTCACAGTTGTTCACATGGAAAATAATACAATAATTAATAAGTATGGGATAGGAATAAACTGTGTTGCACTTACTTAAACTGTAAACCTATTGTACTTTTGCCCTACCCTGTACATTAGCCCTCTGGTATATTTTGGCCTGGGGATATCCTGTTTTGTGAAGTGCATTCAAATCTCTCTCCCCTTTTAATTGGATTGTCTGTCTTTTCTTATCACTTCATATCTAGTTTTTATATGTTCTAGATGCAAGCCGTTTCTTGGTTTTATTTTATTTTATTTATTATTTATTTATTTATTTATTTATTTTTTTATCTTTAGAAGGGAAGGGAAGGAGAGAGGGAGAGAAATATCAATGTATGGTTGCCTTTCGTGTATCCCCTGCTGGGAACTGTCCTGCAACCCAGGCATGTGCCCTGACTGGGAATCGAACCGCAATTTTTTGTTCACAGGCTTGCACTCAACCCACTGAGCTACCAGCCAGGGCCATTTCTTGGTTTTAAATGATGCCAGTATCTTCTTTCACCGTAGCTTGTTTCTTTCACTCTCCTCATGGTGGTTTTTTGTTTTTTTTTTTTTTTTAATGAGGAAGATGCTTTATGAGTTTTCTTCTTTGCATATCTTTTCCCTTACATTTTTTAAAGCAGTGTCTAGGAAAATGTGATTTTCTGCTTTTGTTGAGCAGAGTGTACGGCTCTCTGGCTTTGCTCTGGCTTCCATCAACAAGTCTCCAGCTGAGAAACATGTGGTCTTTCCTCCTGAATTGCTTTTTTTAATGATAAAACAAAACCACCCTTCCTCACCTTTGCCTCTGGCTTACATGTTAGAGTTTTTGGTTTTTATTTTCTCTTCTTTTTTTAATGACTCTAAGTCACTGACCCTTTGGACCTGTTTTAAGACAGTGGAGCCAGAGAATTCTGTGTTCAAGAAAAACAACAGGCCAATCAAGCATTCCCTTTATTTATTTTCCTAAAATGGTAATATGATGGGCAGGCTCTGAAAAGAAGAGGAATTGGGGGTTAATATGCACGTAAGTGAGAATCATTTATTAAACAATAATTCTGCTTACAATGGCTACTCATTATGAACACTAATCAATACTTTTGCTAAGCACTTTTCATAGATTACCTCATTGAGACTTGTAAAGTCTATGAAGTGGGCCCTATTAACAACCTCATTTTATAGATTGGAAAAGTGAGGTTCTATACCTCCAAGGTTACACGGTCAATAATCATTGGAGCTGAGATTCCAAGGGGCTCCACTAGACCCTGGAGCTCAGTGCTGTGTTCTGCTCCCTGCCGGTGGAGGTGCAGTCTTGCTCTTTGCAATTTGGATGGAGCCCATCAAACCGCATTTCAGGCTCCTCCTACTGACAGTTCAGTACTGATGAATAATTGGGTAGCTTCTCCTTCTGCAGTTCTCCATCTTGGAAATACATCAGCGGGGCTGACTGTCTCCTTTTAAAGTTGCTCAGTTTCTCTTAATTCTGGAAGGCATTGCATCTTGTTCCCTGGGGCCTTTGGGAGGACCTAGAAGTTTTGAGTAAAACATGGTGGATTCAGCGCTTAGCAACAGCTCTGTCGAGAATTGTCTGTAAAAATTACTGTGTCCAGGCTTCCCTTTTCAATGTAGTCGGGTGTCTGAGCTGAACAGAAAACCTGGGAGAGGTCAGTGACTCAAATCTCTGCTCCCAGATCTTCTCTCTACTCCTTGTTTGAAGACCTTATGTTCCAGGTCACTGACCACCCAATCCTCACAGCTATGAGGGTGGGAATTGGCCCTGGGCGGGGAGATGGGACACTCCTAAGGGAAGCACTGAGTACGATTCAGGGCCCTCTGCTGGGCTCTTTATGTTGTGGGCAGTGTGTGATCAAGACTCAGGCCAGAGTTAGGGTGGGGTATGTTTAAGGGTTCCCATGTCTCTTAGATCTCAGTTTGTGGCTGGAAGGGAGTAACAGCTGTCATTACCTGTTCTTTCAAAGTGCCAACAATACCTTGCCTTGAGCGGTGCCATTTATGACAGTTGATTTAGAAGCTACCTGTACGTTGTGGAGTTGGGTTCATGGAAGGAGGAAGTCACAAGAAGATGGGGACTGGGCCTGCATCCCTCTCTTTGGGTGAGGAGGCCCTGTCAGTGCGTTGGGGGCCGTAGCAGTGGTGAAGTCAGGCTCTGTGGGACCCTTGTAGCTCAGTGGCCTGTCATCTGGAGGTGATGCTTGCGACTCCCCCTTTCTGCATAACCAGTGGGCCTTGTCTTACTGTGCTTCTACTTGACTATTGATTATCTCTTGCAAAGAGACTTCCCTTCACATTTAACTTCAAAATAGTATTTTCTCAATTTTATGGCTTGTGACTTCCACTCGCCCATTGCTTCTCTCCCCATGTAGGTACCGCCTAAAGCATAAACAGCTGTTTTCTGGGTAATTTTCCACATTGCTTTTTGAACAATTTAGCAGTCGCGAAGGGCCCTGGGAATGATTGCCCCAGTCTGATCCAGCCGTCCGTAGACATAACTGCAATGGCAGCATAAAGATTGGCTGTTTAGGGAGTTCAGAGCTTAGTAATTGCTGAGAGCAATTTGCTTTCTCTTCTCACTAGTATCTGTCTAGAGACAAGGGCAGAATCTTTTAGGGGCATCTGAGAAAAATCTAATCCTTTGAGGTGGAGGTGAAAAATGGAGAAGAATGCAATTTCGTTTGCCGCTTAACTAATTTCTAACAATTTAAGTAAGTTTTTGCCCTCTGAAGTCTCAGGAAGACAATTCTGAGTGTGTGTTTTTCCACTTGCGTAGGATGGAGGGGAAAGGAAGTCTCATCGGTCCTCTCTCCCAGCGCTGTGTCTCTTGGGAGTGTCACCAGGTGCTGAGGCAGGAGCCCGTCTCTGCGCTGTGGGACCTTTTGCAGCATGTGGCTCAGCTGGCCTCCTGCAAGTCAGGCTGCGACATCTGCGCCCAGGAGGTGGAGTGTGGGGCCGGCATACCCAGCCGTTCTCAGGGGGGAGGCCCTGGCTGTCTTCTGCTGCGGAACTCTAGGAAGAAGCAGTTTACCTCCTGGCAGCTGTGCAGGACCCTTGTAAATCTCATGGTGATTGGGCAGGGGGAGGGGCGATGGCCTTGGAGGCAGCAGTCAAGAGAACTGCACACCTGAGAGCAGCCATACGGGGCCTCAGGACCCATTTTGCTCTCAGGTTAAAAGTCTCTTTTTGTTGAGGCTGGAACCTACACCTTATTATATACTTTAAGGTGTTAGGGAAGTTGCCTAGCTGTTCCTGGATTCCTTTAATAAACTCGTAGGTAAGTGATCACCAAGAGAGTCAATAAATGTCCAATGAACTGAATGGAACTCTGTAAATCTTCCTTTAAAATACCTAATTTCCACTGTTACCAACCTTTTGGAATAATGAAGCCTGTTAATTCATGCTGTGTGCAAAAACAGTGGTCTTTCTTTCTCCTTAATGCAAAGTTCCATCCTAACTTGGTGGTGAAGGCGAGTTGTTCTCCCTAGTGACAGCTCTTCCTTAGTGACAGTTCCTGTCACTGGCTTCCCTGCCACCTTCCTGCTCTGAGTCTACGCACTTGACTCTATTCTGTCCCTCTTCCCTGTTCCAGGCTGCAGGCTCACCTGGCTTTCGGTGAGACTGCTCCTCCCGCACCCTGCCTCCTCCCTCCTGGGAGGTACACAGCAGGCCTGCTGCAGTCACCATGGGGAATCGGTGAGAAGTAGGAAGAGGAGGTTCCTGTGGCGGGCGCAGCCCTGCTCTGGGGCGTGGTGGATGCATGCAGTGCACACGGGTTTCAGCCCCCACTCCTTTCCTGACCTGGCATTCTTGTGCTGTGAGCAACCTGTACAACCATCCGTGGTGACCCCGTGGAGGCCCACGTGTGAAGTCAACACACCATAGACATCCAATAAATAACAATTCTTTCTCCATCCCTTCTTATCCACAGCAGAAATGCACTCTTGGCTGAAAAGAGAGTTGCCACGTTGAGAATGCCTTTGGGGCCCTGAGACATAGCAGGGAGGGTACAGTCTTTGGAAACTGTGGGCCTAGGCTTGTACCTACCTGGCTTTGTGCTTTGACACTTAAGCCAAGTGTGTGATCCCTAACCTCTCAGAACCTCATTTTATCCTTAAAACGGGACCACAAACAGCAGCGACCACGTGGAACAGTGGAGAGCGTGCAGAGAGATGGTCTGCTCAGAGTAGGGCAGACAAACTCAGCCCGCAGGCTGAATCCAGCTGAAGTCAATAGTTTAGAATATTCTGTACATTTTTAAAGGGGGATCGTATATGGCCCACAAAGCCAAAACTATTTACGCTTTGGCCCTTTCTGGAAAAGTTTGCCAACCCCTACTGTGGGGGTTGAGCCCTGGCTGGCACAGGGTAGCAGCTCCCTGTGTGGGATGTTCCCCTTTTCCATCCCTCACAACTATCTCCCCAGGAGTCCTCCCTGCCTGAGCATTTGTTTTGGAGGGATTCCATCACCATGACCAGCCATAGGCTAAAGCAGGCTTTGGACGGAGACTAGGTCAGAATGGAAATGTGTAGCAGTTCTGTGGTGTTGGTCTTCCCCCGCCCCTTACAGTGTAAAACTCGCTGAGGGCCATGTGTGCTCATGGTTACCACAGGTGTGAGTAGCTCTCCATAATTTCTGATAAATCATTGTATTTAGGCTGAGTGTTAGTGGAACATTTTTCTGACAGTCTCTAAACCAGTTATTTATTTTCTTGGAGAAACACAACCCAGAATGGCTTGGAAATGAACTGCCACTGCGATTATGGGACTGGTCACACGGTGGGAGGAAGATTTATGTTCCCAGTTACACCATGGTCACGGAAGGTTTAAGAGTGACGCGGTCCTGTAAGAGCAGAGACAGTGTTAATAAGCACAGATGATCTGGGGGGTGCTGGTTGAGTGTGGAAGTCTAAGGACCAGCACTAGGGCAGGCAGAGACCCAGTCATATTTGCATATGGTTTGGTGAGGCAGACCCGGATTTGTTACAGTGGAGTGCTGACACAGGCGAGTGCCGTGGGGCCCATCTGGAGCATGTGCTGCTGCTGGGCAAGGAGGCACGTCAGTCGGGGATGACTCACAGATCAGGTGGCAGATGGTGTCCTTAGCAAGGCAGCCTCACTTAAACTGTGAGTGGCCCTCCTGGAACCTGTGTGAGGTCATGCATCTCAGCAGGGAGATTCCTGTCTCATCCTTTGCCCTCCAGCCCAGCTCCACCCCAGCAATGGCACAGAGGTCCTGTGTCATTAGCATGTTCCTCCTGGGATTTCACTTCTTCTCTCCTCTCTTTTTGTACTCTGGTTTCACCCATGGCTGCTTAGCTGTAGATGCTCTGCTTCCCTGGGCATGGTCAAGGATGGGCCTTTTCCTTCAAAAGAATTACGTTATCAGTTTCCAAGAGAAGTCATAATTTCTTCACACACCAGCTCTGATTCAGCCAGTCACTGTTCTGAGTCTGTGCTGGCTGCTCAGGTCTGAGCCAGGTCCAGCAGAGTTCATCTTGGGGAGCTGATGGTCCAGGACTCCGTGAGGTGCTTGGCCTACTTGAGTGCAGGGCAGTTATGGTGTGTGGGAAGAGCCCAGGGCTCTGCGGTCGGACAGAGCTGGCTTTGGATCTCTGCTCTGCTGCTTTCTGCTGTGTGACCTGGAATAAGTTACTTAACCTCTCTGAGTCATGGTCACCTCATTGGTAAAATGTAGAGGATACATAATCACCTCATTGGTAAAATGTAGAGGATATCCTTGCAAAGTCATTGTGATGATTATGAGGGCTGTTTGACATAAAGTTGAGAGCACAGTGCTGGGCCAGTGGCAGATGCTCAGAAGACATTTGCTGCTTCCCAATGTAGGCTGAACACAGACTTGAACTGCTGTCTCTTGAACTCCCCTTAGAAAATGATGGGGTGCCAGCATCTCCCTAAGGCCTGAGTCCTTGCCTTCCTGCCCACTGGGTCCATTTTGGGTCTGTAGTAGAAAATGTTCTCACATCACCCATGTTCATTTTCCTGGTCATTGTATCTTTTCCCTTTAAGGCTATTTGCAGACTGTTTTCATTCCATATCTCCCTCTCCACTAGTTCAGAGTCCTCCTCACCTTTCATCCTTACCTGTTCCCAGGCTGACAGGTAGGCTGTAGATTTAGGGGTCAGCCAAGACCCTCTCACCAAATATTTTTCACCTTGCTGTTGGCAGACACCTTGGCAGGGCTCTGTCACCTCGGGCCTGGACCCCTACCTGAAAGTGAGTAGCCCGGGAGCTCCTTTCCCAGCTCCGAGGGCAGGCCCAGGAGCAAGTTTGGTGGGTGAGCACAGGGGAGAGGCCACCAGGGCACAGAGCCCTGCTGTGCAGTAGAGGCAGGAAGGGCAGAGTCCCTGAGGACACCCTGTGTAGGGCGCTCAATCCCCAGGAAAGGCAGTAGGTACCTTGCTGAACCTAGATCCAGCATTAAGAGCTGGCCCTTGCCGTGGCTGGTGTAGCTCAGTGGATTGAGCACAGGCCTCTGGACCAAAGGGTTGCTGGTTCAATTCCCAGTCAGGGCACCTGCCTGGGTTGCAGGCCCGGTCCCCAGTTGGGGGCAACCACACATTGGTGTTTCTGTCCCTCTTTCTTCTTCCCTTCCCCTCTCTAAAAAATAAACAAAATCTTAAAAAAATACTGTCCCTCATATCCTTCCCTGGGGCTACTGTGGCCTGTGTCCCTGCAGACACTCACATCTGTGGGGGCATTTGCAGCTGAATTCGGAAGCAGCTTTTCCAGAGGTTCTGCGCTTACTCAGCACATACATGGCCTAAGGACCTACCATACTTCTTGGCATTTCTCAGGGTGGCTGGAGTCAATGGAGACTCCTGGGATTTCGGACACCCTCCCCAGAAATAAGGTGGACTCGGCATAGCGTTGCTGCTCGTGCTTGGTTGGGCCCGTGGCACTGCAGAGTTGAAACCAGGCTGTGACAGCGTCTGAGGAGGCTCCGTCCCTCCCTGGCAGGGACCCGGAGGACTTAGCTAGAGATTTCCTCTGGCCCAGACTGTTTTGGAGGCCCCCACGAGGCGAGGAAAGGACCTTGAATGGCTGACTTTGAACCTGGCAACTTTCCCCCAAGCAACCATGTCTGTTCGTATTATCACCTTATTATAAAGGCTTCGGCTCTGTCCTGCTGAGTCTGTTCCCACTGATAGCACAGGTGTGGGTCTCATCAGGCGCTGGGGTAGATGTTTCCAGCCAGTGCGCCTGCAGACGGCTGGCTGGACTGCGGTGGCAGCCAGCAGATAATGAGAAATCCATCATACACACTCTCCAGCTTGAAGCTCTGGGTCACGTGCATTGAGCTGTGAGTAACACGATTACTTAAGTGGCATTTTATTTACACTTTCACACAGCAGTGGCTGCGGCTTTTCCAACACAGCCATCACCCAGGTTTGGTTTCTTAAAAGTCTTCTCAGAGTTCGGATGGAGCATCACAAATACACTAATCCAGAGGTCTGTTTTTAGAACTCTGGTATCAGTTTAGAGCAGGGAATATATTGAGGTGAGTTTAAAAATGCAGTTACCACCCTAGCTGGGTGGCTCAGTTAGTTGGACTGTCATCCTGTGCACCAGAAGGTTGTGGGTTCAATCCTCAGTCAGGGCACATACCTAGGTTTTGGGTTTGATCCCCAGTTGGGGCATATACCTAGGCTGTGAGTTTGACCCCTGGTTGGGGCACATGTAGGAGGCAACTGATTGATGTTTCTCTCTCACATCAGTGTTTCTCTCTGCCTTCCTTCCTCTCTAAAAATCAATGAAAATCATATCCTCAGGTGACGATTAAAAAAAGTGCAGTTACCATTTTTGGCGCATATTACATGCTGGGCCTTCTGCTTACATGTTTTAAATAATCCTCTCCGCAATCCCAGTAAAGTAGGCACCATCACCCTCACGCTGCAGATGAGGAAACTGAAGCTCACAGACTGAACTGCTGGCCCAGAATCATTTTAGCAATGGCCGTGCACGGGCCAGAAGAAGTTATCAGTTAAAAAACTGCCACAAGGCACTTATGTGTTTTAGTGTTTCAGACTGGGAAGCAGGGCCATCGATTGCAGCTCCAAGCTGGGTTAAGAGCTGAATTTTGTGAAAAGGGAGACGTGAGAAATGGACCTCTGAGGCTTTGATGGGCAACTGCAGAGTGACCCAGTCAGGGTTGCTCTCAGAGTCCAGCAGGCAGCACTGGGAGGGTGTCCCCCACTGTAGCTGTGATCTGTGTGTCCTGCTGGTAAATCAGATGAGGCATCTGAGCCTTGGATGCCTTATTAAGTGGGGCCACAGTTTGGGTTTGTTGCAGGCGCTGTCACCGCCTCATGGGTAAATGCGTGGTTTCCGCTGGGAGCTCCGGGCCCTTCCCCTACGTTCCCATGGCTGTGCGTGGGCGAGTGTGCAGAGCTAAGGGCCACCTCCTGCTCATTCCAGATCTTTCATTCCCTAACAGGGTAGCAGAAATGTCAGGACAAGGGGAATAAACGAATGGTGACCTGTGTGCCAGCCCAGAAACAGGCCAATAATAGTGGTGTGTGGTTCCATCCAGCTGCCTGGGAACGTTTCTAGACATTGTCCTGGGTCATGGCTCAAGAAGGTCTTCCTTTTTACTTCCCACTCGCTGTGGTCTAAGCTGTTGGTGTGCATGGATCTGATATTGCAGGTTTTGGTGCTGTGTAAATTCGTGTAAAGATGATTTTACCTCTCTGGTCTAGTATTTCCCTGATGTAATGTTAGGGTAATGCTGTCTTCATTTCCCCTGTTTCATAGGACTTTGAACGAATGAATGAGTAAATGGGTGCATGAATAGACAACATACAAATACATGAAGTAATTTATGTTAGTTTTCTTAAAGATTGAAAAATAATTAAAAAAATAGAAGCAGGGCCTTGGCTGGTGTGGCTCAGTGGATTGAGTGCTGGCCTGTAAAACAAAGGGTCATCGATTCGATTCCCAGTCAGGGCACATGCCCAGGTTGTGGGCCAGGTCCCCAGTAGGGGGTGTGTGAGAAGCAATGACACTGATAATTGTTTCTCTCCCTCTCTTTCTCCTGCCCTTCCCCTCTCTCTAAAAAGAAATAAACAAAGTCTTTAAAAAAAAAATAGAAGCAGGAAGAAAATTCTCATATCCCCCAAATTATTGATAATCATCATTACCATTTTAATTTTTTCTCAAATCCTTCCCTGTACTGTTTTTCTTCTTACCTTGTTGGGTCCAAGGGCAATATTTAAGGATAGTTGAGGTACCTAGAAAACGTGGCCATGCAGCTGGCTAAATGAGAAGATAGTTTCAAGGGACAGGACCCACCCACTCCCGTGTGTTGTCCTGCTCCTGCAGCTGGGGGCGCTGGGGTGCCTCCTTTCTCTGCAGGGCACTGGGCACAGAGGGCCCTGGTTGTGGAGTGGATGAAGCAGTCACCTGTGCATCTCTGGTTCTCTTTATACTTTGGGTTTTCTGTTTCCTTCCCATGTTCTTGTATGTGGCTTTCTTTTAAGAGTCTCTTTATGTTTATGAGAAGGTATTTTGGCTAAAGATTTTGATCGTAGGAGGTTTTTTTTCCAAGAAACTCACTTTTAGTAGCTCTGGGCATCCTATGAAAAAGCTCAACTGGACTCTTTCTTTTTTAAAAGTTGTAATCCTCACCTGAGGATATGTTTCTTAGTTTTAGAGAGGAAGAGGGAGAGAGAGAGAGAAACATCCATTGGTTCCCTCTGGTGCGCGCCCTGACTGGGGATTGAACCCGCAACATTTTGGTGTACAGAACAATGCTCCAGCTAGCTGAGGCACCTGGCCAGGGCTGGACTCTCTCTCTCTTTTTTTAATGTTTGTAAGTTATTAAATGGGAAAGG